>CM039132.1:19315792-19545897 GCA_022036555.1 Microstegium vimineum | reverse complement strand
CCTCTCGAAGTGATCTTAGCCGGTGCGTCCGTGCTCCTCCCCCTTCTTGTCACCGTGACAAACGAGGGGTCGTACCGTTTGTCGGGTTTGTCCCTTTTTGTGCGGAGGGTCAGGTCCCTTTTGGCCTCCATTCGTGCCTTGCTGCCTCGCTCCCCGGGGAAACGCGCCGACGCCTCTTCCCCGGGGCATGGTTGGTGGCAATGTCAGCACCCTTCGTCCTTTGGCTTTGCCCCCCAGTTTGTGAACTAGGATTCGCAAGCCTCCCTAAAAGGAAAGCTGTTTGCTCCCCATGGGCTAACCGGGGAGTTCTTTTACGTTTGAGAAAAGCACAAGAACCTCGGGGGGTTTTCGCCTCATTTTTGCTTACATTTCTTGGGGGGTCCAGGGTTCCCCGGGATGGTTGTGGGTCCTTGAAAAGTTTCCGACGGGGTTTCCCTTCGGCCCCCCTCGTTCCCGATCTTCCCTTTTGAGGGGTTCCAGCCACCCGCGTGTGTCCAGAGGTAGAGCGGCAGAGGCAAATTAAATGAAATTCTCATTGTCGCCCCCCCCTCGCGGGGCGAAACGATAGCCCCTCCAGCCAACCCCAAGGGTTCGTGAGCCCCGTGTACTTCTGGTGAATCGTGGGTGGGAAAACGCGACGAATCTGGCGGCTGTAGCCTGGAAAAACACCGTGGTCCGGGGACCTGGGCTAGAGCCCCCGGGTCCCGTCAGATCGTCCCATCCCCCCTGCGGGGTTTTGTCCTTTCCCTTCACCGTCTCATTGTCACTCTCCCCTGGCATCGCTTTCGAAGCGTGCTCCATGGGCGGACCCCCGCCCGGTCGGCTCCTGGGCCCTCGTGGGGTCGGGGCCCGGTCTCTACGAACGAGTTTTTCCGGGTAAAAGCGGTTTGGAGACTGGAGAAGCCCGCCTCGTCGGGTGGCTCTCTGCGCGGGCAACCGTGCGGGGCAAAAGGAACGAGCCCCCTTGAGCTTCTTTTTTCCCGGGCGTCGTGGGTCCGGGAACTGCCTCATGAATGGCGGCCCTCTTTGTTCTGTGGCCCTTTGGGAAAGTTGGGGACACGTCTCCTCGATATGCGGGGGGTGACGTTCAGCCCCGGGGGGGGATCGACCGCCGGTGGGGTGCGCGCATTCGGGAGGGGGGTCGTCATCGATCGGCGGCGAGCGTCCTCGATCCCCTGCCGGGCCAGTAGGTATCCAGGGTTTACTGCGTGGCGTAAGAGCGTGAGGGTTACCCGGAGGGTTTCGTTGCCATCCTTGTCGAGTCGCGCAAAGGGTCCCTGGGGGGTGGCTCCCCCCTCGCACATGAAAAAACTCCGGAGGGGGCCCGCTGCTCCCCGGGGATGGTTTGGGCCCCGGCTTCGATGCGGGAAAGCCAGTCTTCCTCGGTCAGGATCTAAAACAAATCGTGGTTTTTCCCACGAAATGTCATCGGGGGGGTCGGGCATCTTTGGGGGATGATCCTCGAGATGGAAGCGGCGCTGATGAACCAAATGGATACTTAAGGGAACCCTTTTTCCCATTGGCGCCCCCCCTCGATCTGGATGGCGACGTCGACGAAGGGCCTGTTTTTTTGCACAGAACCGGAAGGGGCGCGGCGCTCTTCGGCCTCGGGCCTGAAGTGGCCTCACCGGGGGGGAGTGGGCGGTCGTACCCCCGGAGGACTGCTCGTCCGAGGCTAGTTCGCCGCCGCCGGGGGCAGGCTCCCTTCTCGCGCCGGGGGGCGGGAAAAAGGGGGTTTCCGGCGCGCTCTTTTACCCCTTGGACCCTTTCCGTCGTGGTGATGGCCCGAGGCAAGTCGCTTTGGGGGGTTTCGTCGCCGTGGGGGGGGGTCCGATCTAGGGTATCGTATGGGGTGCACAAAAGTAACACCATGCCGGGCCCCCGTGATCGGTTTTTTTGGGCCCCTCGCAGAGTCCCCCATGCCGCGCATTTAAGCTTCGAGGGGGGGAGTCCCCTTTTCTCGTTCCGGAGGGGTTTTTTTCCCAAATCCCGGGGGAGGTCGATTCCAAGACCTGGGCCCCACGGTCTCAATGGTGCGTCCCTGAGGGGAAAAGGGGGGTCTTTTTCGACCGTGCCAAGGGGTCGAGACCAGTCGCAAAGACAGCATGCGGGGGACGGTTCCATCCGCAGCAAACAACTCCGGTCCCAAAACAATGAGGGGAACCAGGGGGGTCGAAAATTGGGGTGGCCATTCGGGAAACCCCTAAACTTTCCGGACACGCATGCCCCCTACCGGCGCGTCAACTGCGGGGTTTTTAAAAAACCCAAAGGTAAATTTTTTACACGTGTGGGTCCGAATGGTGAACAAAAAGACAAAGGGGTTTTACTGGTTCTGGCAAGAAATCCTATCCCGTGGGAGCTGCTCGTGTTCCTTATCTCTGCTTTTGGGGGGGGTTTACAAGCGGGTTTGAGAGGGGGTTGAGCCCCCGGTCTCTGGAGATTCGGTGATGATAAACATCTGCTAGCTGGTTTGTTCTTTGGGGGAGCTCGATATGTCTTTCATTTCTTGCTCCCATCGTCGTCCCCCTCTCTCCTTTTATAGCTAAAGGACTCGGGGGGTTCAAGGCCTCAGAATATCTACATGGGTGTCGGCCTTATCCTTTCCTTCCTCGGGAAGGATGTTGGACACTACAATATATTTTCCCTTTTTTTCTTTACTTGGTCGGAGGGGGGGTGCGTTAGCCCTTTGTCGCACCGCCGGAGATACGTGGGGGCCCGGGTTAAACCCTAAGGTAAGGCATGTATTCGTTTACATCAGGGGTACAACATCGTCCTTTACCTAATTCTTTAGTAACGGAAATTTCCTTCCCCCCTACCCAATGGACCCCCTTTACTATGGGCCCCTGCCCCCCAACTACCTTCTTTGAAGGGTTCCTGTGGGGCCCCCGGAGGCGCGAGAAACTCCGTTGCTCCAGGGGAAGGGGGGTCCCACCTATTCGGGAGTCCGGTTCTGCCCCCCCCCCGCCCGGGAACCTTTGTCTCCGTTTAGGAGGGGTAGGGCTTATCCTAACCCCCGGGTTTACCGGGGTGTACGATCCCCAATTGTTTCCCTCGTTCGATGGGCTTTGCTCGTCACGGAAAGGGGTGACCTCTCCCTTTCTAAGGGGGCAAAGGGGTCTTCCTCATCGTGTATTTTTTACTCTCGCGGGTTTGGGGACTGCCTCCACCCCACTCGGCGGACAAACCATGGGGCCCGGGGGCACGTCTGCCTACCGGGTCGGGGGGGGTTTTTTGGGGGAAAATTCCGCCTCTTCTTCGTGGGCCTTGGCGATTTACCCTGATGGTCCTTTCGTCCTTTTAATGACCGCCCGCTGGGCTTTTATTTTTGTTGATTTGTCTTTGAAAGTTTATCTTTAAAAATTAGGTCTCCGACACTATCATTTTTTATATTTTTACCACGGGGAAGGGAACAAAGGGAAAAAAATGAGGAATAGAAAAGATGATTAATGATATCACACATATGTAAGGGAAATTTTCATCTATCTCACTCAAAAAGGGAAAAAAGTGCACATAAGATATAATAATGAAGAATGTGCAAAAATAAATAAGATCAACAATTTTGGCCACATAAATAAGAAAGCACCTCAACAATATTTACATCTTTAGCATGGAATTAGGATGAACTACAAAGATATTTCCTAAGTCATTCTTAACTAAAACATTCTAGCAACATGATAGTGCAATTATACTTGGCAATCGGGGCAGATAAAATTTTCATGTGTATGTATTACAAAGGAAATAAAAAAAGAAATCATTTCCCCGAAATATACTGCTCTGCCTCCCTAAAAAGGGGGAGAGGACTACAAAAGGTAAACAAGATGTCACCCCCGCAACTCCTATGATCCTAATGAGGGTAAAATCGCAAAAAATACGGTCTAGGCACCATGCCTACACAATATCTATCTTTACCCATAAAACTGGGGGAAAACTCTTTTTGATCCTAAACAGGATATGATTATCTAACAAGCAAGTATATAATTAATAACAAAAACAAAAAACTAAAAATAAAAAATACATAAAGCAAAACAATAAAAAGAATGGGAAAAAGTTTTTTTTTTTCCAAAATTTTAAAAAAGGGAACAAATAAGAAAACCGAAGAACTAGAATAGCCCAAAAACCCTTTTTTAAATCGGAAACCAACCCAAAATTTTGACTCCTTCTTTCTAACCTAAAAGCAGCAAAAAGATCTAGTTAAATTTGGGGGCCCTCTGGGCTATCGGGGGGCTTTTCCCTCTTGAAGGTTTTAAATAATAATTAGGAAGGGGCTCTTCTCCCCGGGTTGGGGCCTTTTTCCTTTATAGCCCCTAAAAGAACTGACCTCGGCAAACCGCCCTTAAAAAGGGGGTTTTTTTTAAACCCCTAAAAGGGGGGGGAGAGAGGGCCCAGGGGGCGCCCCCTTTGGGGCCCTTTTCCCCGGGGGCCCGCCCTAGGGGGGGGGGGGCCCCCTTTCCCCCGGGGCCCCTCGGCCCCCTCGCTCCTTCCCCGCCTTTTTGACTTTTTAAAAAGTTTCTTGTTTCTAGGATATGATTACTCATGAAATCATGACATGGGGGCCCTTTTCCTCCTTTTTTCCCCGATACCCCCCCTTTAGAAATAGACTTCCCCAAAAAACCCGGGGGAATTTTTCTATCATAAAAAACCCATTTTTAGGGGTTTTTTTCATAAGACCCTTTTTCCTTGTTTATTGGGGGTTTTTGGTTTTGGGTACAAAGGCCGAAAAAAAACCCTCCCCCAAGTTCCCTTTTTTGCTCGTCCCTGGCAAAGATAGAATCAGGAATCGGGAGTTCTCCCCAATGTTTTCCCCTCCCTTTAAAAGGGTACACTCCCTTTCAAAAAGGTTTTTGTCTCCGAGTTAGACAACTTTTAAAGAAAAAAAATTTCCTCTTTTTTCCCTTTTCCATCGGGGGGTTTAAACCGTCCCTTTGTCTTGGATTAAAAGAAAGGGCCCGGGGTAAAAGCGCCATTTCTGCCTTCGATCACTAACCTAATTTTTTTGTAGATTTTAAAAATAAAACTCAGGGGTTTCCTTGTAACTCTCTCAGCGCCCTTTGTGGTTTTTTTTCCCCTTTCCCAAAGGGCTTTTGAGGGTGAAATCCTTTTTCTTTTAAATGGGGGGTTTTTGGGATAAGGTTTTGGGGTTTTTCCCTTTCCCTTCTCACCCCCTTTCCCTAATAGGAAATTTTCTAGAGTTATGGGTGGGAGCAACGAATACATATTACAAGACATATTTTTTTGCATAAAAAAAACCCGGGGGCCCCCAAAAAGGGAACGGGTCAATAATCAAACCCAAATGTGCATGTTCAAATAATGGTGTTAAAGATGATGGTTTTAATGATAGTGAAAATGGTATGGAGGGAAGGGGGGGAAAAAGTCTAATTCATTCTCTCCCTTTGATGGTTTTTTTTGTTTTTGGGAAACCCTTAGAAAGGTGGATTTTGGGGTTTTAAATATTTTTTTTTTTTGGGTATTTTGTACCCCTAATTCTCTTGGGACCCTTCCCCTTTTTTCCCTCTTTCTCATTTTTTTTTTTTTCGGGGTTGGAAAAAACCCCCCCTTTTTTTATTTCCTCTCTTTTTTTTTCAAAGCCCCTCCCCTTTGTAGACGAAAAAGCAAACGTATTTGGATTTTTTTCTTAAAGGGGGGGGAAACAAAAAAAATATTTATTTTTTCTTTCTCCCCTTTTTAAATAGAATTTTTTTTTGGTGGGGGAAACGGAAAAAATGAGGGGATTTTTTGGGGGAATCGTATTTCGGGAAAAAACCGTTAGGGGGGTGATTTAAAAAGGATGCTTTTCTGGGATAGAATACGATGGGGTTTTTGGGGGTAATAATGCGTACTCCGAGGGGGAAGCAACTTATGGTGAATATAATCTTGATTAAGCCCGCATGACTATTTTCCCGGGGGTCCACAGCTTGACCAAACTAAATTTAAGCAAAATGAAATAGGGGGTTTTTTTCCCCTAATCTAGAAAGCATGTATAATTTGGGTGGGTTTTAAACCTCGAAAAACAAAACCTCAGCATTTTTTTAAAAGGTTTAAAAAAAATTTTTAAAAATTCTCCAAAATTTTAAAAATTTTCTTTAGGAAAATTTAAATAAACTAAAACCCCTTTTCATATCATATCCGTAAAACGATTTAAATTTTTTTAGTCATGACTCTTCCCAAATTTATTTTAGAAAAAATTTCAAATCAAAAAATTTGGGAAAAAAACTTAAAAAGGGGAAAACAAATTTAAAAACTGGGTATTTAAAGGGAAATTACACGGGGAACTACCCACCCCCCCAAAATTTTTTAAGGGGTTTTTATTACTGGGTTTCTTTTAGCATAGTTATTTTATTTTATTTTCCCTTTATTTATTTGAAAAAAAAACCCCTTTTTTAAATTAATCAAAAAAAATATAAAAAAAACACGGGAAAATTTTTTTTTGGGGGTTTTTTAGTTATGCATTTTTTTTTAAATTTTTTAGTGAGTATAGAAAAAAAAAATTTTGGGGGGTAGTAAAATATTTAGCTGAAAATGGGGGGGGCCCCCCCCCAACGGTTTTTGACATTTTGGGGAAAATGGGGGGCCTCCCCAATTTTTTTTTTAACGTAATTTTTTTTGAGTATTGACGGGTCCCAGGGGTGCCCGGTTATTTTTCCCCTTGATCCTTAATTCGTAAAGCCAAAAAGACAACAAACTCGGGAACTTTTTAAAAGTTTAGCCCAAAATCTTCTGCCTGACCCTGTCGACTTCCTCTAAGGGAATTTATTTTTTTAACGGATCAAAACCCCCAAAAATTTTTTTATATTTTTTTTTTATTATAGGGAAAAAAAAAAACTTTTTATTTTTTTTTATCCCCCCAAAAAAACGAACATCATGGGTTTTTCCCCAGGGTCAATTCAAAAAGGGTTTTTAAAAACAATTTTAAACTTTTTTTATTTTTTTTTTCGTGAAAATTTTGATTAACAATTTGAAAAAGTAAAAAATTTAAAGGGGAAAGAAAACCCCCCCAAAAGTGTTACCTTGCCACGCGTTGGGGTTTTAAGTCCTCCAAACAAACTCCTTGCGTTTTTTGCAGGGGGTTCAGGGAGGGGTACTACCCCCCGGTTGTGCTTTTTTTTGATTTTTTTCCCTTTTTCTCTCCCCTTGTGTTGGTGGGTAGCCCCCTAAAAAACTCTTTTTTTTATTCTTTAAAAATTTAAAAGGACATACCTTTTTTTTTTCCCCCAAATTCTCCGCCCTCCCGGGGGTTTATTTTTTCCCCCCAACCCTTTGGGTTTTTGGGGTGGTTGTTGGGCCTAGAGAGGGGGTTTGGGCAATTTATTTTCTTCTTGGGGGTATCTCCACAAATACAAATTTGTAAATCAGTGCCTCCCCTTTCATGCCGGGCCCTGGCAAAACCCAAAGTGATGAATTTTCCGGGGTTTTCCCCACCCCCAAAAACCCCCGGGCAGTGAAGGTCCTTCACTGTGGTTCGTAATTTGAAAAATCAGTGAAGTAAATTGATTGTTGACCCACAAAATGTTTTAAAAAAAAAAAAGTTGTAACTACAAATTTTAAAACTTTTCGAGATCTAAAAATTTTTATGTAAAAAGTTTTTTCCCCGATCTTTTTCAAAAATTTGAATTTAAAAATTTTACACTTTTGAAAATTTTTTCGTCCATAAACTTTTTTTAAAAAAAAAATTTTGAAAAAAAAAGTTTCATAATTTTTTAAAAAATTACAACTTTTTTATAATGTTTTTTTCCCCCGAGGTCTTTACAAAAATAAAAAAAATTTAACTCTGCAGGTTAAAACTGCCGGTTTTCCCGCCACAAAAACCCGGACGGGGGCCATCATCCCCCGGTTCAGGGGGGGAAAACCCGGGGGATTTTTTTTGCCTTTCCACCCCCGAACCCAGGGGGAGGAGCTTTAAACCCCCCCCTTTGGGTGGGAAACCCACGGGATATCTTGTACCTTTAAATTTTTTTTTTTTTTTTGAAAAAATCCCCAATAAAAAACTTTTTCAGAAATTTTAAATCTCGAAAATTTAAAAGAAACCCTTTTTATTCGTAACTTTTTTTTTAAAAAAAAACCCTTTTCATCGAAAAATACTTTTTTAAAGTTCAAATTTGAAATTAAAATTTTTTTTAAACGACCCCCGGGAAAAAATTTCTACTGAAAATTTAATCTGAAAAATTATGAAACTTTTTTGTTCCAACTTTTTTTTTTTTAAATTTTTTTTTTGTGAAACCCAAAAATTCAAAAATTTCACTTGGTTTTAAAAAATTGGGGGGAAAAAAAACTAAAACTAGACACAAAGGGGGTCAGCGGGGGCCTCTCCCCCAAAAATTTAAATTTTTTTTCGATTTTTAAAAAAGGGGATTTTTTTTGGACATCCACCGGGGGTTTATTTTTTAAAAGGCTGATGCGGGTTTCAAATGTCTTTGGGATAAAAAAGGGGGGGGATGTTACCCCCTCATTTGCCGAAAAAGGGTTTTTGCCGGTTTAAAATCCGGGGGGGGGAGAGGGGTTTTTTTAATCGAAACTGTTTTTTTTTTTTATAGTAGGGCCTTCAAAACTTGATACTTTCCTTTATTTCCCCCCCCTCCCTCCTTTGGGTTCTGCTTCTTCTGGTTGCGGGGGGGGGAAAGGTTTTTCTTTCTTCATTTTCCCTTTAAAAAAATTTAAAAATGTATTACATTTAAAAAACGACGTACCTTCTCAGAGGGGGGAAAGTAGGGGCACTTCTCCTGTCCCAATGTATATGTACTTTTGGGTACTTTGGAAAGAAATTCCAAGGTGATAGGGGGCAAATCCCTTCCCTATCAAAGACAGGAAGTCTGTAGGGGGGAAGTGGCATCAATTTTTGGGGGGGTTTTCTTTTGCTACCTTTGATGATGCACATCCCGATTGCCACCCCCGGTTGGGGGTATTTGGATTAGAGGGATTTACCATATAAAACCCCCTGGGAAATTTGGGGCCCTAATTTTAACCCCATCCGGGGCGAGATTTCCTTCTGGGAAAGGGGGATCTGTTTATTGTGCATTTAATGATTGGGGGAAAACCCGGGGCATCCCTTTTTGATAAATGAAAGGGGGTGATTTTTGGGGGTCTTGATTATTTTGAGTGTCGTGACCATCCCTTTTTTGATTCTGTCCCTCTTTCTTTTTGTTCTTTTTCTTGTTTTCCCCTTTTTTTGCTCGTTTTTGGGTTTTTCCTTTTATTGTTCTTCTTTTTTGGGGTTTTTTTTTGGGGGTTTTTTAGGGGAAATTTTTAAGGGCTTGTTCTTTAAGGTTTAAAAGTCTCCTTCTTCCCCCTTTTTTTAAGAAACGTTTGGAATCAAACATAGATGACACTCCACATGTTCAAAGGGGGGCCCCCCCAAAAAAAAGGGGGACTTTTTTCAAAACCGGGGGTTTTTTTCACCAAGAAACGCTGGGACTATGAGGGGAAACCCAAATTTTGGGCCGGGTATCATTTTAATTTCCCCCTTTGGGGAGCATAGTTCCATTTGCAACGCAAAAAGGGTTGTTTCATAAAGGGTAAAAAAAGAAAAATTTTCCCCCAAATTTCCCCGGGGTGATATTGAAAGCTTGCGCCAAAGTCCAAAGGCCCTTTAAGGGGAAATCGGGGATCCCAAGGGGTTTGGGGGTGACGGGGTCCCGGATTCCCTTTTTTTGGATAGAACCCAAAACCACCATTCTTGGGGTTTTTCCAAAAGGGCACCTTCAAATATTTTAAAAATTTTTTATATTAAAAACCTTTTCCTTTTTGATGGAATCCCCCGGGGTTTAGTAATAGAAAAATAGACATTTGGGTTAGTTTAGATTCAATCTTTTTTTTAAAAACAAATTTGTTTTTTTGATACAACAAAAAAATCCTCCAAATTTTTTATTTTTCAGTTTTTTTAAAATTTTGGATGCTAATTTCTTAGAAATTTTTCCTTAACTTTCCTTGATTTTACTAACCCCTTTTCCAAAAGGGGGAAAAAATGGGATTATTGAAAGAATTTTACCTTGAAAATTTTTCCTTTCAGTTTTTCCGATATTAGGCCTTTTTTTTGTTTTTCCCAAAACCTTGTTTTTCTGAGGGGGTTTTTGTTTTTGTTTTTAAAGTAAGTATTCCCACTCCTCTTTCAAGGGCTGGAAAAATTTTGGGGCCCAATGCCCCTTTATTTCCACACTCTTCACAGGGCATGTAGAGCGTAGTTTTTTAAAAACTTTTTTTTTTTTCCCCCGTTTTTTCACCCGGGCCTTCATGAGTGGGGCTATTTTTTCTGACAGCATGTTTCCTCTTGAGCGGGGGTTTTTCCCCCAAATTTTTGGGCGAGTTTAAATTCTTTTTTTTCACCCCCAAACCTTTGGTTTGGGGCCCCCCTTTTTCCACAAAAAACTACTTGGGGTATTGAAAATGTGGGGAAGCTCCTCCGGGCAGCATCCAGGTCCCCGGTGTTTTTTTCCTGAGCCCAGATAAAAAGGCCTGATAAGTAAAAAAAACCCATTCCAGTTTGGGGAATTTTAGGGGAAACCCTTGGGGTGCATCCCATGCTTTTGGAAGGGGGTCGTCTTTTTGTTGTAAAAACTTAAAAATTTTCCCCAAAGGGAGACTTTTGGTTTTCCCCCATGGGAAAGAATTTTTCTAAAAATTTTTGGGGAACATAGGGCCCAGGAATTCTTCCCCCCGGGGGTTTCATAAAACCCATTTGCTTCGTTTTCCCCCAAAGGAAAAGGGTTGAAGGAATTTGCGCAAATTCCAGGAATTTGGAAATGGCACTAGATTTTTCGGTGTTTTTTCCCCCAAATGACTTTTTTCCCCGTATGAGCGAAAGGTTTAAATAAAAGACCGATAAATTTTTGTAGCGGGGGCCAGTGGGGGGGTTTGTCCGTTTGGGGGGTAAAACCCTCCCTTTTTAACTTGTCTCCCCATGGTTTTTTAAAAACCCGGGTAAAATCCGAACGATTTTTGATGATTTTTTTTGATTGGGTAAGCTCAAGCGAGATGAGGGGATTCTTTTTTTCTTGATTTTGGGTTTTTTTTGTTTTTAAAAGTTTGGGTTTTTTAAAAAAAATTTTCCCTGAAAGATCAAATCTTTTTCATAAAATTAAACCCCGCAAAAAGAAAGGGGGAAAAAAAGACAAAAATCAAGGAAAGGTTTTACAGTAAGAATTGATGTTTTCTCAACCCAAAAATTTTGAAGAAAATGAAAACCCTTTTTTAAAATTTTTTTTATGCTAATCAACCCCCCGGGAAGGGGGCCCCCAAAAATGTTTTTTTTCCCTTTTTAAAGCTTTCCCAAAAAGAAAAATTTTATTTTTAAAACAAAACCCAAAAAGGGGGGTTTTTAAAACCTCTCATAACATTTTAAACCGGGTTTTCACCCCGCATGAAGAGATCAGTTTTAAAAAAATTTTGCATTTGCCTTCTATAAAAATAATTTTTTTCCCCGAAAGGCATAGATTAAAACCCATGAGCTTTTTAAACCAGGTTTTCCCGGGGACGTTTTTTTATTTTTTTCCACTGGGGAAGGGTACTAAGGAATAAAAGGGGAAATGGTAAAAAAATTTTTGAGTACCGCTTGTAATGGAGAGTTTTCACAAACTCCCCAAATTACAAAAAGTTCCCAATAAGATTAGATAAAAAAAATAGTGACAAAAAAAAAACTGACCCCTTATTTGCCACATAAAAAAGATAACACCCCAATAAATTTTAGAATCTTACAGGGAAATTTAGGCGAACTACAAAGTATTTCCTAATCATTTTTAACATACAGTCAGCTACTATGATTAGGGGCAATTTTTTTTTTCAATCATGGGAGATAAGAAAAATCGGGGTTAGTGGTTTTAACAAGGGGAAATGAAAACATATTAAACTTTTCCCCCCTAATAGTATTTGCTCTGCCCCCCTAAAAAAGGGGGGGAGGATACAAAGGATAAACAGGGGCCTTAACCCCGCGAACTCCTACACCCGGGAAGTGGGGAAACAATCGCACAAAATAGGGTCAAAAAACCCCCCAAAAAATATTTTATCATTTCCCCAATAGACGGGGGGATAAAAACTATAGATCCTAAACATGGTTTTGGATTCAATTAACTAACCCAAAATATAATCAAAAAACAAAAAAAAATAAACTAAAACATAAAGAATGGTAAAGTCATAAACAATATAATAATAAGAAAAAATAAATTTTCCCTAAAATTGAAAACAAAAAAAAAACAGAAAATAAAAAGAAAATTTTTCCAAAACCCCCCTTTACAGCTAAAAAAAAACCCAAATGAAAGTTTTGACTCCCTATTCAAAATCCTAAAACCCAAAGCTAAACTAGAATTTGGGTTTAATGGGGGCTCTGGGGCTTGAAAAGGGGTTTTCTCTTTTGAGAGGGATGAAATAATGAATTAGGTCAAGGGCTCTTTTCCTCGGGGGCAGGGGCCCTTCCTTTATACCCTCCTAAAAAGAAGTCGCCGGGAAAAAAAACCGCCTTTTGGGGTTTAATGCAACCTAAAAAGGGGGGGGGAAAAGGGCCCAAAAGGGGAGAACCCCTTTTTGGGGTTGCCCTGGGGGGCCCCCCCCAGGGGGGGAGGGGGGCGCCCCCCCTGGGGCCCCCCGGCCTCTCGCTCCTTTCCCCCCCTTTTTTACCCCTTTTAGGTTTCTTTTTTTCTCGGATGATGTTTACCTTTTTTAATCAGCAAGGGGGGCTTGCCTCTTTAAGTGCAACCCATAAAACCAGTGCTTTTTGGGTCCTTTTCAAATGAGGATTTTGTTGCCTCTAGTCAAAATTTTTGGGGGCATTTGGGGGCTTTTTTCCCAAAAAACCCCCAACTTTGCCACCCCCCAAAATTTTTTATCATCAAATTTCCCCCTTTTTTCCCCCATGTTACCTTTTAAAAGTCGGGGGTTTTGGGATTTCTCCTCCAAAAATAAATTGAACAACATTTGGGGGGGATGTTGCAGAAAAATCATCAACCCCTGATAGACCCCTTCTTCTCCGTCCTCGTGAAAAACAAAAAGGAAATTGGCGCTTTTTTTTCGATTATAGGCATTTAAATGCTCAAATGATTAAAACGATCCTACCTTTGGGTTAAAAAAAAAATTTTTTATGAATTGGAAGGTCTCAGGGGTTTCTTAATTTGGTTTTTTGAGGGGGTATCCCCAAAATTTGCTTTTATCTGGAACCATAAGACGAAATTTAAAAAACCCAAGGGCCCCCTTTTTTTCGGTTATGGATTTGGTCTCCCCAAACCCCCCCTCCCCCTTTTTTGGGGCAAAAAGAAAAAAATCTTTCCTCATCTTCTGAAAAAAGGGGGTTATTTATTTTTTGGTTTGATATTCTGATTTTTTATCACCCTGGAGCACTTTTAAACCCTTTTTTTCAGCAATTTTCCCCAATGATTCAGAAAAAATCTTTTTTTCCCGAAAACCCCAATGCTTCTTTCCGGGGGAAAAAAGGGGGGAGACTGGGCCCCTTGCTTTTGGGGGACGGGGTGGCCCCTAAACCCAACCCAAAAAATTTTTGCATAAAAAAAGGGGGAAACCTCAGAATTTGAAAAAATTTAAGAGGATTCTTGGGCCCTTTACGGGTTTTAAAGGGGAAGTTCATCAAACACTAGGGGTTTTAATCAAAAACCCCCTTTCTGATTTTCCCAAAGAAGGCATCACCCTTCATCGGACCTCTGAACTAAATCAGCTTTTCCCAGAAAGCTTAAAACAGCCTTGGTGAAAAAAAGCCCCCAGTGTTGGCTTTTCCTGATTTTCCCCAAACAATTTGTTCTTGATTTGATGCTAGTGACATTGGGTTTGGTGCAAGTTTCTGTTTCAAGGGGCCATCCATGGCATACTTTAAATAAACCCAGTTTTTGCCAAGATCAACTCTGTCCACCTATGAGAGGGAGTGCATGGCTATAATCATGGTAGGGGGAAAAAGGAGACCCTCCCCCCAACATCAGGGAAATTTTTCATTCGCACTTACCATAAAAATCTCTTCATTTTTACTGAACAACCGTTTTTAAAGAAGATTCAGCAGAAGGCATTGCTAAGCTCATGGATTTGCAAAATAAAATTCAGTACAAGAAAGGAACCACCCAAACAGGGTACTGATTCCTTGTCTCATGTTTCTAGTACAACAACTATGTCGGCTGTCACTATTGCCAAACCTGAAAGGTTTTTGCTCGGCTGAAAGAAGGCTATAAAAGAAAAACCTAGAAGCAAAAAAATTTCTTCAACGACTTTGGGTTCTCAATCCAACACCTCAGGCCCCTTTAAATCTGAGTGATGGTCTTCTTGCATAATGGCCGAGTATGGTTGGGAGGTAAAACTCTTTCTCAGCAGGGTGTGATTCAAGCTTTGCATAGTAGTTCTGTGGGGGGTCATTCAGGTTTCAGGCCTCTTATTACAGAATCAAAACAATTGGGTTTTCTTGGCCGCACATGAAAACAGAAAAAATCCGAGAATTCCTTCGTTCTTGCAGATTTGTCAGCAGGGTAAAGTGAAACAACTCGACCGGCTGGGGTTTCTAAAAGCCTCTTATTGTTCCCAAATCAGGGTTTGGGAAAGGGTTTTCTCATGGATTTTGTCGAAGGGTTGCCTAAGTCTAACAAATTTGATACCCTACCGGTGGGATTGATAAATTTAGGGATTTTTGTTTCCAGCACATCCAAGAAACGTATTTTGTTCCCAGAACACTGCAGTCGTCATTTTTTTTGTTGGACTTGTTAGATTCGGTTTTGCGCCCCACACACCAAGCAAAAAAAAAAAAGTTTTTTTTCATTGGAGAGGAGAGGGAGGTCAAGTAAAAAAGTAAACCCTTATACCCTTGCTTTTTTTTATGGGGTTTTAAATTTACCGGCCGCTGCTCTCCCGCCGCCGAAAAACCCCCAAGCCTGTACTTTCCCAAAATTTGTACACCACTCAAAATTCAGCTAGGACCATCAAGCCTACTGGCATTGACAATAGTCCTGGAGCAAATTGACTAGGAGGTATACAATTTTCTTTGAACAGATATATACCACCAAGTTGATATTTGAATCGACATTTTTTTATCTTTACATTTTTTTTTTAATAACAGCCGAGCAAGAAAACTAGCAATGGAGGAAGCAGAGGTGCTTGGTACAGTGGCGCTGGAGCAACTCATGCAGCCCTGATATTTGTGCAAGTGATTCAGAGGAAGGCTTTTGACATGTCAAATTGATGTAAATTTGCAACATGTTAAGTTTTTGGTCCCTATTATGCTAATTAGGTTGTGTTGTGTAACATGCTAGTCACCCATGGAAGACTTTCTTTAAGCCCAACCAATATTTTGAGTGCAAACTGCAAACTGCAAACGCATGTGTCCAAATAGTATAGTTATGCTAGTGACATGCTAATGCAGCTGACAATTATTAGTCTGCATATGCATATGTGTGTTGCGTGTGAGAAATGGCTTGATTCTAATAGCAAGGGCATAATGGTCTATTACCCAGGCCTCTCTCTCATGGCAGGCGGCAAAATCTTTGTTTATTTGATGCGGTGTGTGATACACTAAATTCCGTTTTCATAATGTCCAACAGGCAAAAATGATAAGTGTGGTGTGTGCTACACAAAACCAAAGTTTTGGAATGTCCGTGAGACAAAAGGCTCATAAATATACTAAGTATGGTCACTTCATACCCTTAGCACATCCATTCACTGCTATGCATGTGGCTCAGGCCTTTATGGAGCAGGTATATAAGTTGCATGGGTTACCTGAGAGCATGATCTCAGACCGGGACAAGGTTTTCACTAGTGCTTTATGGAGAGATCTCTTTAAGCTTACCGATACACAGTTACTCATGAGGTCTTACCATCCTCAGACGGATGGCCAGACCGAGCGTCTGAACTAGTGTCTGGAGGCTTTTTGAAATTCAGTGTGCATTCCTGCACCAAGCAAGGGGTTAAGTGGCTTCCCTTTCGGAGTTCTGGTATAATACTTCTTACCATTCTGCTCTGGGTCGGTCCCCATTTGAAGTTCTATATGGCCATTCACCACGTCACTTTGGTATCAGTAATGATATTCAGACTCATGCTCCAGATTTAGAACAATGGCTTTTGGAACGCAATCAATCGCATGTCATTCAGCACAATCTGGTTTGTGCTCAACATCGTATGAAGCATTATGCTGATCTGCATCGCTCCGAGAAGGAATTTGCTGTGTGTGATTTGGTATATCTTAAGCTGCAACCATATATTCAGTCTTGGGTAGCACCTCGAAGCAATCAGAAGCTGAGTTTTCGCTTCTATGGGACCTTCAAGGTGTTGGCCAGGGTGGGTGCGGTCGCATACCGCTTGCAGTGCCCGAGGCGTGCAAGATTCATCCCGTGGTGCATATATCGCAGCTTAAGCGCCATAATCCTTAATCTGTGCCCATTGACAACGATATTGATGTCTTTCCAGCTGACCCAGTGGCTAGTGTGCAACCAGCTTCTTTTTTCAACAGCCAGATGGTAAAGAAGGAAGCTTCTGGTTGTCGCAGATTCAAGTGCAGTGGGCTGACGTTCCTCCTACGTTGACAACTTGGAGGAATCCGCCGATCTACGCTGCCATTTTCCTTCATGTGCAATCTTGCGGGCAAGCTGCGTTTCGAGGAGAGGGCAATGTCAAGATCTATAAGCGGCGTACTGCTACCAAGGCAGCTTCTACGGTCCGGCGTCCGGCAACAAACGAGAGGACGGCTAACTGACGGAACCATCGTGTCTCGAATACTGCGTGTGTCGCGCGGCTTAACGGTTGTAACGACGTGTGTGCGTTAGCGTAATAATGCCCTGTAAGCTGATGCGAGGCATCAAACATATGAACAATCATTCCTGAACTCTGAACCTACATATTGCTATTCCAGTTCCGGCCTATCTCTTGCTGATCCCTATCCCAAATCCAATTCCAGTTATCCGTCCGAATCTTCGCAGATTCGTGACACCTTCACACAACCATTCAGCCAGCCACATGTTGGCCAACGCTCTATGGGAAAAAGACAATTACCACATGCGTGCAACAAAGACGGCTAGTGAAAAGCTTTTTTCACGTGTCTTACTTGAGCCACCACTTGTATAAATTATATTTACATGGGTATCTCCTTGAGCAAAATGCCTTGGAAAATAAGGTTCCTTAAAACTCACTGGCGATTGTTCTCACAAGAGCGATTAATGCGTGGACAGAGAGGCCTGTCATGATGAGGCGTGGTCACGGACAACTTTGTATAAAAAACACTCCCCATTGTAAGAAATCAACCTGTTGTCCATTTGGCAGGAGATGCCCTAGTACAGGCATTTGAAATGTTTACATGCAGCACCTCAATCTAAAGATTTTCTCAAAGTAACTTTGTTTTCTAAGAAAACCCCCACAACTGATTTTGCAGAGGACCTCAACATCTAAACCTAGCTCCTGCTCAGTTCTGTTACTCTCCTCTCTTCATGGCCTCCCTTCGCATCGCCACTGCCTTTCCTTGGTGCTCAACAAACACATCTTGTGGTTCTGTCGTACATGAGTTTTGTGAGGACAGAGCTATGCAAGGTCTATGGCATTCTTCGGACATAGCGACATGGAGAGACATCCGAGTACGTGTTGGAGAAGGTTCTGGTTGTCCATCGTTGATGTGAAAGGCAAGGAGGCCATGGTGTCTACGCTAAGCAGCTTTAGTTGTAATATAGCATCTATACGCATAGGCTTGACTCAAGAAAGAAATTTTAACTATTGCATTTAAATCTCAAAGGCCCATTTGTGCGTATATATACAAGGAAGTCGGGGCACTTTAGTACCACATTTCTAAAATGAAGTGGAGGTTGTAATATGGAAGCCCTCCTCACTTCACTAAGTATAGTGTTGAAGAGTGAAGGGAATGCTACACATGCTTACAAGATCTCTTCATCTAGCATTAGGTGGGGTCAGGGTAGGTATGAATGGTTTCTTGAAATATGGTTGGTGGTTGGAATGTAGCTGGGGCGGGATCTAAACGCAGCCCGCACACTCATCTCGCAAACTACTGCTTCGTGGCTATTGTGGCCCAGCCGCAATTTTTTTTGGGCCCAATGTCCAAAACCCGCAAAGCCTATTGGCGGAAACAGGGATGTCACAAGAACCCAGAACATTTGCAACTCCTGAACCATAGCTACGACTATTATTGTCATCCGCTTGGGCATTCTTCGCTCAGGCATTGCCAATCTCGGCTTCCAGCTAAAGGTCTCGTCCTGGCCCTTGGAGCAAATGGGAACGCCAATTTCGGCCGTGGTAAGCAACAAAAATCTTGCCCTTCGCTCGCGCTCCTCCATGGTAGAGAACTAGGAGGTGGAAGAGGATAGGTGCCATGTAGCCTCTAAGATCGTAGCACCAGGGTAGGTGTTAATGGTTTCTCAAAATATAGTCAATGGTAGGAATGCAGGAGGGGCGGCCTCTTGAGGCTGCCCTCACGTTCACCCCACAATGTATAGCTTCGTGGCTATTGTGGCTCAGTCACAATGTTTTTTGGCCCAGCGTCCCAAACCCGTGAAGCCCGTTGACCAAAAGAGAGAGGTCACAGGTACCCGCAACAATTGCAACTCGTGAACCCTACTAGATACCACTATCGGCGTGCACCAATCAGATGTCTTTCGCTTAGGCGTGCCTCCTTTGCTACCAACTATATCTTTTGTCCAGGCCCTTAGTGCAGATGGGAATGCCGGATCTGGCCATGGAATGCAGAGGAAACCTTGCCCTCGGCTCACGGTCCTCAATGGTGGAGCAAGAGGAGGCAGGAGATGATGGGAGCCATGAAGCCTCCAAATTCTGAGCACCAGGGTAGGTTTGAATGGTTTTCAAAATATAGGCAGCGTAATAATGTGGGTTGGGCCAGGCTCTTAATAGAACCCGCACTCTCGGCAACTATCGCTTCATGGAAATTGTGGCTTAGCCGTAATTTTTTTGTGACCCAGTGTTTGAAACCCTCAAAGCCCATTGGCCAATGGAGGGAGGTTGCAAGAACCCGCAAGAGCCCACAATAGTTGTAGCTCCAGACCCCAACCAGATACCACTATTGTCATCCTCTGCTTGGGCATCCTTCACTCGGGTGTTGCCCTTCTCTACGACCAGCTACAACTCTCATCTTGACCTTTAAATTGGTGCAGATGGAACGTCGGTTCCAGCTATGGCAGGCAACGGGAACCTTGCCTCAGCTTGCGTTCCTCCATGGCGGATCAAGAGGAGGCGTGAGAGGATGAGGGCCATGAAGCCTCCAAGATCTGAGCGCTAGGGCAGGTGTGAATGCAGGCAGGGTGGGTTTTTAAAGCAGCCCGCACGCTCGCCCCGCAAACTATCGCTTCATGGATATTGTGTCCAAGCCACAATTTCTTTGTATCCTAGTGTCCAAAACCGACAAAGCCCATTGGCCAAGAGATAGAGGTCTTCATTGGTCATTCTTGATATAATGAAACGATACATGATGTCTGTATTCGGGACTTCTACAGGTGCGACGCAGGGATTGAGGACAAGGCGCCGCAAGTGCAGGACAAGGTCTGCATTGCTCGACTCTCAGACCTGTACTACGAGACACGGCTCCAGTGCATCAACTACCACGGCGACGTCCTTGGCCAGGTAGTGAGGAAGAGCGAGGCCAGGACCATGACGCTCACAAGGGCGCAATACGACTCGGTAAGTATGAAACATTAATACTAACACCCTACATAAATAGCTATGCTTCATTTCATCTACTTACATATCAATAACTTGATGACATGTAGCAATGTCCTGATTGGTGCGTCAGGCACCGCCTCTGCTGGGAAAGTATTGTGGAAAGGTGGTTGTTGACATTTCTTAACGACATCACCAAGAACATAGTTCTTGGCAACAACGTCAGAAATGCTTGCTGACACTTCTAACACCACTTTGAATACTAGGTTGTCATCCCCAGCATGGCGCTAGAAGTGAGCGGTGGTATTTATGAATGTAAGGGCTCTCTAGAAAATATATTTATTCTATCCGCAAGCGCACAGATAAAATACTAATTGTAGCACTTCACCAGGAAAGTATTCCCAGGTATTGTTATTTATAATTTTACTAAGGGAAAAACAAAACATCGGTGGCATGAATTAACAAAGGTTTAGACTAGAGATGGACTTCCAGAACATGATTACTTATGAGAAACTCAATCACATAGTCACTTGCTTTGGCAGGGGGTAAGCCATAATAATAAAGATATTGAAGTGTAATCTCAAAGATAAATAACACAGAGATTAGAGATAGAGTACTCCATATAAAATGTAAGGTGACGTCGACTAGTAAGAGAATAACTTCTAAGTATGTTCTAATCTACTAAGTCATAATCTACTCTAGCACATATAAGATCATATATAGCATAAAAGACTCTTCATCTATGTATAATGAACATTGCTAAAGAAAGCCAGAACATAGCATGACTTACTCCGCAATACCAATTCTGCATGTCCTACCAACGTGGATGGACTATATAAGAATCAATGGAACTGTCACTTCCACGAACTACCACGCGACCCGGCCAATAGGATACATTTGCAGGTAAATAGCATCTAAGCACCACACTTACATGTGATCTACCACCTAACTCCCTCGAGATTAGAGCTAAGCTCTTTACAAACTTATACATAAACTTATTATCAATCATAACCATATCAAATATAGAACTAGAATAAACTAAGAACATAATAAATAGGAACATAATGATATTTAGAATAAAGTCGTAGAGAAAGATACAAGATAATACTGATCTTTATGACGATGATCCAAAATCCAGAGCGCAATGCTCTACTTCTCTAAATCTATCTAATCAATCCTATAGAACTTGAAGGAATTAGAAGTAGTTATTCTAATTCTCTGGTGGAGAGAGGGATATGAAACCCTAGCTTTGATGGCTTCCTCTAATAATGATTTTCTCCTCTTCCTCAGGGGTGGCAGGGCCTTCCTTATATAGCCCCCTCAAATGAACGTGGACCATCGGATCGAACCGACCTTAAGCGAGTGGTTTAATTTCATCCTCAAAGGCAGTGGAGTACGATCCACGAGGTTGGACCCCATTGGCCACAGGGGTAGGGCGGCCGCCCCAAACCCTAGGGCGGGCGCCCTAGGTCTGGCCCCCCTCCGCTTCCGGCTCAGTCCAGTTGCTTCTAGAGTCTTCCTGAGCATTCTCGTTCGCGTGGAGATCCTTTCTCTCTATGTAAACATGACATGTGGACCTTCTGTTACTCTTTTCCTGATAACTCCCTGTAAAAACATAAACTCACCAAAACTTGTGGAAATCTATCAGTTAGACACCCTAAGTCTATGGTGGTGATTCAATTAAGTTCTTTTTAGCTCTTGTTTATGTATATAAATTGATACCTAACGACCGTCAACAGTGGCTCTCGGACGAGTGGACGTAGAAGAGTCAAATTCGTTAGGACTATCGCCTGCAGATGGGTGGGCCTGCACACCACCAAGGCAACCAGAGCCTCAGCGCGCACGCTCAGAGTTGGGTAATCTTCTTTGTGTTTTCATATTTATTTATTTATTCTAAAGCTCAATTCTCATTACTTGTAATCATCTTTATGTTTTTCTCGCAGTCCTCGTCGCACCAAGGCCAGGAATGCAACGATTTCATGGCGTTTAGCCTGGCACACAAGGACAAGGCGACGAACCCCGACATCACCTACAACCCAGCGCACGGGACTTGACATACGCCCTCGGTAGTAGAGCTCACAGCAGCAGAAGACGGAACTCGTGGTTAGTACTGTTTTATTCGTCGTTCATTGCTTTTACACAGCTACCTTGCCTTTGCATTGTTTAAACATTGTGGGTGGGCTGTTGTAGGCCAACGTGCGGAGGTTGGAGGCCCAGCAGGAGGCCCATCGGCTAGAGATGGAGGTTGTACAAGTGTAGAGTGCAGTCGAGGAGCAGATAATGCAGGACATGTTCAGCTTCATGTCGAGTCTTCAGGCATTGCAAGGTGTGGTCATGCCCAGTCGCTTCTTGGTCCAGTTGTGGCTCCTCCTCCTTTGAGGACTCTAGTGAGTATGTATGGTTGTTTATTCCTATAGCATGTGCGTCCCTCATGCAGATACTAATGAATTGACATCTTCTTTGTGCAGTCACAGTGGGCGGGTTCGAACCGGACTCCTCAAGGCGGTGGCCCTTCTCCACAGCCCATGTGGCTGGGTGGCCCTCCTTCGCAATCCGGCTAGCCAACATGGGAGTAGGTACCATTCATTTGTCTCTTTTCATGTTTCTCGGAATTGTATTGAACTTAGACTTGTGTTCGACTTAGACTTATGACATTGATATCCAATGTGATGTATGTGATGGATTATGGACTCTATGTGATGGATTATGGACGATATATGTGTGTGATGGACATATTCAAATGTATGTGATTAATTATGGATGATATATGTGATTTGAATGATGGATGTGATATATATGTGATTTGAATGATATATGTCATATATATGTCTATTATTTCTCTGTTTTGTTGGAACAAAAAACAAAAAAAAAATCATTTTTCCCACACTCGGTAAAGAGCTCTTTGTCGAGTGCAATAACCATAGCATTCGGCAAATCTGGCAACCAGAGCTCCAGTTTAAACCAGGTTCCTAGTTTTGCCAAGCGCAATAACCATAGCACTCGGCGAAGAATGTTTTTAAAAAATTAAAAAAATTCTTTGCCAAGTGTCAGGTCTCAGGCACTCGGCAAATATATTTCTTAAAAAAATTCTTTGTCGACTGCCAGGTCTAGGGACTCGGCTTTAATTCTTTGCCGAGTGTCTTCCACATCAGCACTCGGCAAAGACGTCGTCAAGGTTGACGACATGAGATTTATTTGTTGAGTGCTGGTCTGGCACTCGGCCAAAGGTTTGCCGAGTGCGCGATATCTGGCACTCAGCAAAGAATTATTTGCCGAGAGGATCTTTTCCAAGTGGAGTTTGCCAAGTGCCATATATATATATATATATATATATATATATATATATATATATATATATATATATATCAATAGTAGATTTTCTGCACATAGAGGATAGCTGCCTTCCACACTGGATGATAGACACATGTATGGTTGAATGGATAGATTTGATTAACTCGTTTTGACAAAAAGCAGAACCCATTTTCAGTATATTGGACCACAAACCTTTGGTGTTGGATGTCTGGCGCTTGTAAGGTGCCATATAATTCCTAAATTACCGGACCTGCAGCGAGCATTCCGTCCGGAATCTAGTGATTAATTACCGTGGCATGCAGGTTTGAGTGGTGCTAGTAATTAATTACGTTGCATGCACTAGCACAAGCGTGTTCCTGGTGTACGCTGGTACATATACTACTTTCCATTATTCAAGAAAAAATATTTACGAGGATTGGCATCAAATATATTTACGAGAATCACACCAAAAAATATTTACGAGAATATGCACTATGAAATATTTACAAGATTTGTCTTTAACAATATTTACGAGAATATGCATTAAGAAGTATTTACCAGAATGGGCACCAAAATATATTTACGAGAATCACACCAAGAATTATTTATGATAATCTGCACCAAGAAACCCAAATTTTAAATAACAGTATTAGATACAGTACGTTTGGTTGAGCAAGAGTATAATGAGTCAAATAAACATCTAGATTTTTCATACAAACAGAATGGTTTAGCATCCACAAACAAATAAGGAAAAGGAACATGGAGTGTGATTGGAAGCTAGCTTGCAGTGTACTTGTACTGAGCAATGACGAAGTGAAAAAATAGAGTTATTGATGTCAGCGATTCTCTGAACGTTGTATACGAGTTGTCAGGAAAATGGAGTGTGATTGGAAGCTAGCTTGCAGTGCACAGATAAGTTGTGCCGTGTGTGTTGGCAGGTGTGGTTAGGGAAAAAGCAATTTTTTTTCTGCTTTTCAATGTTCAGTTCTGAGTCCACAACGTTGGTTGTTGGGTCGATTTTTTTAGCACATGAAGTTTGTAGAGTGGTGTGTCTATGAATAATGACAGTTGGGTTCATAATATAAACCGACTTTTTTTTCTAACATGAAAGTTGACTGTAGAAAAAAAAAATGATCTTTGGGTTTCAAGAACATTATGAACCTACTTTTATGTAGCTGTGGTTGTTTGTAAGGTTGGAAGGGGGGTGGGGGGGGGGGGGGAGAGGGGAGGGGGTGGGACACTAAGCTGTATGCATGTACCTGGACAGGCGGGCAAGAATAAAAACAAAAAAACGCAGCAGAGATTCATCATTTTGCTATACTTTGTTGTACCCGACGTAAATAAAAAGTTCTGGGATGTGTCCGGCACTGTCTGGCCAAAACTAGGGTGTTGCAACTAACACCCATGGGGGTAGAATGCCTAGGTTGTAGGAGAGTATTTTGATGGATATATATATATATAAAACCTATAAACTGTCATTATTAATCGAGAGATTAACGGAGGCAGTCATTTTTTATTAACCGTCGCGGTCATAATCAACCGCCACGGAAAATAAATTTACCGAGGCGGACTTTTTAAGATAACCGTCTCCTACAATGAGGGCCCGACATATGGCCCATCTTGGCCCGATATCATGCTGATGGTATATATACTAAAGTTATGGTTTCATTTTTCTCACCCCACCACCTCCCCTCCCTCCTAGCCGCCGCTATTTCCCTCGGGCCGAGCCCCTCTCCTCTCGGCGCCTCCCCTCCCCCACACAACCCGATCCCTCTCGGCCCCTCTCTTCTCAACGCCTCCCATCCCGACCCTCTCCCTCTCGGCGTCCCCTCCCTACCTCGGCGCGCCTCCCTCCCACTCCGATCCGGATCCAACGATGGCGGGATCCGGCGGCGCCGCCCCATTCGTCCCCTCCCAGCGCACCTCCCTCCCGTGATCCGGCGAGCAGGCGGAGGCAGCGGAATCCAGCAGTGATGGCGGGATCCGGGAACCTCACTACCCTCCACGGGCGAGATCCAGCAGCGACGATGGCGTGATCCGGCGAGGAGGTGGAGGCGGCGGGACCCTCGCCGACGACACCCGCCCCTCCGACGAGTCCTCCGTGGAGCTCCCTCAGATCGTCAAGCCCCACCACCACGTGAGGCGGCGCGGGGCTGCGCAACGGCGGCAGGGCTGCGCGATGGCAGCGATGGCGGGGCTGCGCGACGGGCCAGCAGCCCAGATCCAGCCCCAACCAGGTCTGGATCTTGGCTTTTTTTGTTTTTTTATTTGACTAACCGTGGCGGTCACTTCCAACCGCCACCGTTAATCATTCGATTAACCGTGACCTTTGATCTGTGGCGGTTGGAAAAACCGCCACGGTTAATCATTTTTTACCACCACGGTTAATAATTTTTGTAGTAGTGCATGAAATATATATATATCACAAACATCACATGTCTCACAACATATCACAATAGATTCTCAATTCATCCATAATGCACAACCATAAGTCTCCAATACGACACGAAACTAAAATGAAGCTCCAAAGTGGTCACGGCGATGGTGCGGGGTGGCGAGGCTCAAAACCTGATCCCGGCGAAGCTCCAAAACCAATTGGCCCATCTTTTGACGTCCTCTTTGCCGAGTGTCCAATATTAAACACTCGGCAAAATGTCTGTTTCCGGTAGTGGGTTCTGATGAAAATTAGTGACAGTAGGGAGCCATTATAAGCTAGGCGGAGCCGTGAGGGTCTTCTCTTCAACGAGTATGTTTCTTAGCCTGCTACTTAAAACGTCGTTGTCACTTCTAATAAAATATCTAAGAAGTTCGGCATATAATATGACCGATGAAAACGACTGACAATAGGGAGGAGCCAATAATATATAATGTGGCGAGCCGTGAGGTTTTTCTCTTCGATCAACGAGTATATGTGTGTGTGTGCTCCCACATTGCCCTCCCAACAATATAACAAGTGCATCAACAGACACTTGCAGCCTTATTGCTGTCCAAATAATACAGCAGACTGAGCTGCTGAACACAGACAGACCCACAATGTACTTCCCTGCACAAATATACACGGCGAGGTCGAACACCACACCATCAAGCATGAGACTAGCACCACCTAGCCATACACACGTTGTCGCTCTGTTGTTTACACTACTGATCTGCACCATTCTTGGCCTTGCTTTGTTTCTCTACCGAGCCAAAGCAACGTCGCTCAAGGAAACCTACCCGCCGGGGCCGGTTGGGTTGCCTATCCTTGGCAGCATGCACTGCTTGGTTTCGAAAAGGCCGGTGTTTCGATGGATTCATCGCCTTTTCAAGGATATGCACACCAATGTCCTGTGCCTCCGATTCGGAGCCGTTCATGTCGTAGTAGTTGCTTGCCCAGAGATAGCCCGTGAGGTTCTTAGAAAGGACGACGCAGTTTTCGCGTCTCGCCCCCTGACAGTCGCCTCCGGACTGTTCAGCTTCGGGTACAAGTGCACGAGCATGTCTCCGTACGGGGAGCAGTGGAAGAAGATGAGGCGGGTTCTTTCCTCTGAGATCCTGTCTGTGTTGATGGAGCAGCGACTACAGCTCCGACGAGTGGAGGAGGCCGACCATCTCGTCAGGTTCCTGTACAACCAATGCAGCAGCGGCATCGTCGTTGATGTCCGCCATGTAGCCCGGCATTTCTGTGCAAGCATGGTACGGAGGCTCCTGTTCGGCAGGAGACACTTCTTTGCTGCTGCTGCTGGTGCCTGCGACGACGATGGCAGATGGAGCCCCGGACCTGAGGAGGCGGCGCACGTCGACGCGCTCTTCACACTTCTCGACTACGTGTACAGTTTCTCGGTCTCAGATTACGTCCCTGCTGCGTGGACGTGGATGGTTACTGCCCTCGATCCTGACGGCCATAAGAAGGCTGCCAGGAGGGTAATGAAGACGCTGAACAGGTTGCATGATCCCCTTATAACAGAGAGGATTCATGAGTGGCAGGGTCAACTACGGAAACATGGTGACAAGAGAGACGCCAGAGATTTTCTTGATGTCTTGGTTTCTCTTGAGGACTCACAAGGACAGCCTCTTTTATCCTTGGATGAAATAAGAGCGCAGACAGCGGTAAGATATTAATAGTAATATTTACTATGCTGCATGAAATATTCTTGTTATGTTGCAAGATTCTTGGAACATAGCAAGAATCTTGGAATGTATTTTATCTTCAAGATTCATGGAATGTCTTATAATTTGTGATGGAGGGAATAATATTTACTATGTTGCATTCCCAATAGAATTATCTATACACAGTAAATTATATATACACCGATTCATCCTTGTTAATATCTTGTTGTGTCATGTACGTTCAGGAGATAATGTTTACATCTGTTGACAATCCATCAAATGCGGTTGAGTGGGCATTCGCAGAGATGATAAACAATCAAGAGGTGATGCAGAAAGCAGTAGATGAACTAAACAGTGTGGTTGGCAAGGACAGGCTCGTCCAAGAATCTGACATCCCTCGCCTCAACTACCTGAAAGCGTGCATACGGGAGGCCTTGCGCTTGCACCCTTACCACGCTTTCAACGTACCCCATGTCGCAATGGAAGACACCATGGTTTTTGGGTACCTCATTACAAAGGGCAGCCATGTTGTTCTGAGCCGGGTGGGGCTTGGCCGGAACTCCGATGTCTGGGATGCTCCACTCCAGTTCCGTCCAGAGCGACATCTGATGATGGACAACAAGTACGACGAGCATGCTCATGTGGTCCTCACTGAGCCTGACCTTAGGTTCATCTCCTTTAGCACGGGTAGGAGGGGATGTCCAGCGGTGTCACTTGCCACCTCCATTACAATGATGTTGTTTGCAAGGCTTTTGCAGGGGTTCATGTGGACGAAGCCTCCTGGCGTTCACGCAATCGAGATGAAGGAATCCACTACAAGTCTCGCACTATCTGAGCCACTCCTGTTACAAGCTCAACCTCGTTTGCTGGTGCATCTTTATGCGTCTGCAGTTTAGTATCACGTGATGACATGGGCTCTACACGTACTGGATCGGAGCAGCTGGAGCTCTATATATTATATTTGTAATTTCGCGGTGCAAGCCAATAAGTCATGCATGTGAAAGTGGTGTTTAAGTATGTCAGTGTCAATGATCTTGTATTATATTGTGTGAGAGAGACGAAAGAGAGTTTATGTACTAGTTTTGGTTTGTTTCTTGGCGTCTTAATAATTTGTGACCGTGTGGTCACCTATTTACGGTCGTGTAACATTTATGTACATCCAATGATGAAGATGTCTTATATGCAACATCACTGTCACCTATTTATACTGCATCTCCAGGAACTTAATTGGCAACTGAACATACTATTTGAGATTTTCAACTTCTATTCAAATTTTTAGAGTAATTACAAATGGGGTAATTGAATTTTAAACCCTTATTCAAATTCAAAATGGAATTCAAAAACTAAACATAATTTGAATATGCTCCTTCAGCAAAAGTTGTAGAGAATTAAAAATTATGCAACTTCTATGTTTGGAATTTTTTCATGTTCTAGTAAAAAATCAGAAGTAATTTGAATTCTAAAACAAAGGGCAAATTTAAAAAAAATACACACATCACCGCCGATTCCTCAGTAACCGGCAGTGATGTACTCTATCACTGTCGGTTCGAATAACCAACCGGCAGTGATGTGCCCTCATCACTGCCGGTTCAAAACAACCGGCACTGATGCGCCCTCATCACTGTCGGTTCCCTGCCGGTTTGTAATAGGAACCGACAGTGATGAGCCAACCCATTTAAAGAACTGGCGCGCGTCCGAAATTTTCAGACGCACACTAGTTCCACACTTAGCCGCTCTCGACGCCGCCCGAGAGCTCGCCAAAGCACGACGACGCCGCCCCTCGACCTCGACGACCTCCCCGCCAACGCTCGAGCTCGGCGCCGCTGTAGCCCGACGCCGCTGCAGCCCGCCGCCACCCACGGACGCCGCCACAGAAGGATGCCGCAGAAGGACGCCGCCGCCCACGGACTTCCCCCGCGACGGCGCAGGACCTCCCCCGACCTCGCAGCACCTCGACGCCCGACCTCGCCGCCACCCAGGACCTCCCCCGCGACGGCACAGGAGCTCGGAATCCGGCCCCCGACCTCCACGGTGAGCTCCAATGGCCATGCCTGCGACGTGTTCGACAAAATGCCACAGTGAGGACTGCTAGCTAGTTGCTGCTAGGCATGCATGGAGAGGAGAGGAAGGGGGAGAGGGAAGGAGGGAGAGGGAGGAAGGAGGAGAG
Organism: Microstegium vimineum; assembly: GCA_022036555.1. Classification (NCBI taxonomy): domain Eukaryota; kingdom Viridiplantae; phylum Streptophyta; class Magnoliopsida; order Poales; family Poaceae; genus Microstegium; species Microstegium vimineum. The sequence goes on along the minus strand of CM039132.1, from coordinate 19,516,787 downwards.
GGAAGAAGGAGAAGGAAGAAGGAGAAGGAAGGATGCTCCACGGAGAAGGGAGGAAGGAGGAAGAGGGAGGAAGAAGGAGATAGAGAAAGATAGCTTAGATAGAGAGATAGAGAGAAATATAGCTTAGATGGCAAACTTAGATAGCTTAGATAGATAGCTTAGATAGATAGATAGATAACTTAGATAAATATAGATACATATATAGATAACTTAGATAAATATAGATAGGATAGAGAAAGATAGCTTAGATAAAGAGATAGAGAGAAAGATAGCTTATATATGTCATCATCCTATGCTTGTATATATGATTCACTTATGCTTGTATATATTGATTAGAGAGATATAGATAGAGAAAGATAGCTTAGATAGAGAGATAGAGAGAAAGATATGCTTGTATATACGATTCACTTATGCTTGTGGAGATGCATGACTTATCTATATACTTGTCTATATACTTATCTATATTTTGTGGAGATGCATGACTTACCCATAGAAATAGATAGATAGAGAGAGATATAGAGAGATAAAGAGAAAGATAGCTTAGATCAATATGATACACTTATGCTTGTATATATGTCATCATCCTATGCTTGTATATATGATTCACTTATGCTTGTATATCTATAGAGAGATAGCTTGTAAACCCTCATATCACTTATGACTTATATATAGCTAAATGAAATGCTTGAAACATGACTTATATATGAAATATGAAACCCCCATATCAATTATGACTTATATATCACTTATCACTTATGAGCTAATACCAACAATCGAAATTCATGTCCAGAAACATGACAATTAAGTGTCGATTCACCACCCGTCGCCCTGCGACCGAAGTGCCACAGGATCCAACTAGTGGTGGCGGTGCTGAACGTGACCAAGGAAATGATGACAACCAGCAAGGGGATCAAATACCATGGAGCCCTAGCCATATGCTGAACCTAGAACAAGGAGACGAGGTAATAACTTAGGTCATACCTAAAAACACGGTAGAGTTAGCCAGAAAAGTTTGATGGGGACTTATTTATAAATTTTGAAGCAGGTTGAGGGTTCCAGAAGGACTAAGCGTGGTGCAACAAAGCTCCCTCAAACAAGTAGACACTGGCACATCTCTCAGTTCGACCAACTAGGGGAGCCGGTGAAGCCTATTAAAGTATTGGGCCCATACAAGAGTACCATCAGGGCACTTGCAAGGGACTTCATCCCGATCAAATACATGAGGTGGAATGGCAGTGAGCAAGACCCGTGGAGGGTTCTAGAAAGTGAGAAGGAACTAGTTTGGAACAAGCTCAGAGGGTATTTCACTTTCCCTAATGATTGTGATGAAGCGACAGTCAAGAAGAAGGCCAAGGAAATCATGGGTCACTCCTTCAAGAATTTCAAGGGAAAGTTGCACAAGCTAATCAAGGAGGAAAAAGAACCAGATTTCGCGGGAGGTCAACTCAGCAAGCAGAGGGACTTCTGGGAGGAGTTCAAGGCTTACAAACTATCTGAAGAGGCCAAGGCATCAAGCGAAAGAAACAAAGCAAACTCGCTTAGGGCAAATAATCCTCACCGCCTAGGATCGCGTGGGTATGTAAGGAAGATTCCGAAATGGGAAGCCCGAGTCGGTGAACTAGAGCAGAGCGGCGTTACGCCTCAGACAAGCGATTGGCAGCCCAGATTAGTGAACTACCTACTCGGAAGAGGGGCACAATACAATCCTGACGGGAGCCTTTCCGCCAGTGCTGAACCCGTCACCGATCTCCTCCAGAAGATTTCCACAATCACTGAGGAAGTGCATAGAGGGGCCCGCAAGTCTGATAGAGAAAATGACGTGCTCACGCAAGCACTTGGAACCAAGGAGCACCCCGGTCGCACTAGAGGAGCCGGGGTAATTCCTTGGGAGAAAGCATTTGAAGGTGAATCCGTTTCCTATAGGAGTTGGGCGAGGGCTAGAACGCAAAGAGAAGAGGAGTTCCAAAGGATGCGACAGGAGCTAGAACAAAGCATGGAAGCACGAATAGCTGCTCAAGTGGCGAGCACTATGCAAACCATGTGTTCGAGTCAAGGGCCCCATGCAATCCCGCCTTTGAATAGCCCAGTGCCCGGCAAGGGCCGCAGTAGTTGTGGCTCAACCCCTATGCCTGATGATGAAGAGGTCAATGCTCCTCACCCGGTGGACGACATCAAAGAACATGTGAATGTCAGGTTGTACATCTGTCAGCAGTGGACCAAAGACAAGGTGCCGGTCGGACAAGCATTGCCTAGAGGAGAGAACCACTAGTACAAAAAACATTAACCGTGGCGGTTAAAACTGATTAACCATGATGGTTTTTTCAACCGCCACGGATCAATGGTCACGGTTAATCATGCCATTTACCGTGGCGGTTGGAAAAAACCGCCACAGTTAATCAGTTTTAAAAAAACCCAGATCCAGGCCCAGATCCGCCGCCCGGATCCAGGCCCAGATCCAACGCGCTGGCCCTCGCGGTCGTGCCGTCGCGTCGCCCTGCCCGTACTGGCATCGCGCCACTGGCCCGCGGTCGCGCCGTCGTAGTGTCACCCCTGCCCTAGCCTCGCCGCCGGAGCCCCGCCCAGTGAGCTCCTCTACCTAGCCTCACGCAGCACCGACTCCCCAGATCCGGTTCCTACTTGTCGGATCTGGTGGTGGTCGCTTGGATCCGGCCTTGGCTCCACCAGATCCGAGCCCCCCCGCCGCCACCACACCGCCGGAGCCGAGCCTCGCTGCCGCACCACGCGGAGGGAGAGAGGCGCGCAGAGGGAGGGAGAGAGCCGCGTGTCGCGCGGGGGGAGGCGCGCCGAGACGAAGGGAGTCGCGCGGAGGGAGGGTGAGAGTCGCGGGAGGGAGCCGCGCGAGAGAGAAGGGCCGGGTGCCAGGTGCGGCTGGCGGTTGGGAGGAAGAGGGAGTGAGGGTGGGGAAACCCTAACTGTAGTATATATACAGTCAATGTGATACCGGGCCGAGATGGGCCATTTGTTGAGCCATCATTTTAGGAGGCGGTTCTCTTAAAACGTCCGCCTCGGTAAATCTATGAGGCGGTTGAATGTAACCACCTCGGTTAATAAAAAATGACCGCCACGGTTAATCCCGACATTAATCGTGGCGGTTTTTAGGTTTAACCACCACGGTTAATATTTCCCAAGTGCTATGCAAAATAAATTCTGTAGTAGTGAACATCATTCATGGCAAGGCAGTGCCACTCGGGTATGTCAGGGCCAGCATTGATAAGATCTTGGACAAGAAGTACAATAAGATACATATTGATTTCTCAGTGGAGGAAGAAAGGCCGCGTCTAGTTCACAACTTGGGCACTCATGTCGCCTGGCGCAAACACTTCATCAAGCTAGATGAGCAGCCATCTTTGGATGATGAGGATGACAGTGAATCATCTCGGTCTCCTCCGTGAAGAGGTTTCTCTCCTCGTCAAGATCCACCAACACCTCCTCCACCGTCAAAGGAGAAGACTCCTTCTCCAACGCCAAAGGAAAAGACTCCTCCTCCTCCTCCTCCACCAGCTTCAAAGTCCTCAGGACTGGGATCTCGATGGCCTAGCTCTAGATCAGGTTCGACTTCGCAAAAGAAGAGGTCATCAGCTTCGGTTGGTAAAGATCCCAAGACGACTAGTAAAAGGCGGAAGTCAGCGCCGACTAAAGACGATATTCTACGAGCTCAGATTGCAGAAAAGGTCGTCCAACTTGTTTTGTTTGAACGATTGGCTTATATACCTGAGCACTTATCATAGAGCCAATTTGAAAGGCAAAGCAAAAATCTGGGTAATCAAGAAAGAGCTAGAGAAATACACACCTTAGATTAGCTACAGATACAAAACTTGACCATGGAAATGAACATAAGCATGAAGGATGCTGAAAATCTCTATTTTGGAAGCACCGAATTTCAAAATGCCAGAGTTGTATACAAGTTTCAACTAGGCAAGCCTATGGTCGCCATCCAAGAAGAGTATAGAAATTTGCCAACAAACATGCGACAGTTGCATGAATGCAACCTTTGAAGTATGTATGCCTTCCTGTCTGATTTTTAATCATCCTGAATAAGTTGTGCATACTATTTATTATGAAGACCTTTTTCAACTCTTTCAACGACGCTGGCTGGATGCGCAAATTATGATGTTATGGACTCTGTAAGTACCATACCCTAACAACGTTATAATAAACTACATAATCTGCATTTGAATATATCCATGTTTATTTTGTAGGTCTGTAGCAAAATTTTACATTAAAGAGCAAAAGAGCCATTTTGACTTCTTGGACTCCATCTTTGTAAATGAGACAACATGCATAGCCCGTCTCAAAGATCCCTATGTATCAAAAAGTTTGAAGATTGAGTTTGAAAGAATGTTCTTAGTCCAGAAAACAAACGCACTGCTAACCTAAAACTGCGAGTATGTGTTCTCGACCCTTACTTAAGTGTTTTTTTATATATCATTCAATAACATGGACTTTGTGATTGCAGCAACCATTACGTCCTTGTAGATATCGGTCTTAAAGATTCAACTATCGAGGTGTGGGACTCAAGGAAGAAGTCATTTAAGCTTATCGACCCCCTAGTCACAGTGCTAAATAAGTAAGTGAACCCAATATCACAACACTTTTCAATCACATATGATATTGTAATTAATGTCCTTAGCCTTCACACTTCATTTACATTGTCACATAGAATGAAGGCGTTACCTGATTGGAAAATTGTGGAGCCTAAGATGCAAAAGAAATGGAGAGCCCCATTCAAAGTGCAGTATATGAAGGGGGTCAAGACCCTAGATCAACCAATAGGGAACAACGAATGCGGGTTCTATGTGATGTGGGCAATGTTTGCCTACTTTGGTGCAAAATTAGGAATAGGAGATGGCATGGTACGTAAGCGTCTCATTTTAATTCTATTATTTTATCTTACGTATGTGCTTCTCAATATCATCTTGTATCAATTTACAGTGCAAAGATCAGGACCACAACAGGTTGCTAGATTTTGAGATAAAAGGATTTGAAGAGGAGATAACAGCTATTATTCTGGACGAGATAGTGTATAGAAAAGGATCTCTAGCCATTGTGAAGATTCAGACCTTCAAGAAGAACTACAGAAAAGACCGTCTCGAAAGGCTATTGTAATGCGATATTTAATTCGATACTTTAAGTTTTGTTTGGATGTTTTGTAATAATTATTATAAATGTGTGATGGGTTTGTATTGTCGCTGGTCCACAACCATCTTCAATTCACATCGATATCAAATGGTTCGATAGCAAACATCTTCACGACCTCCCACCCCACCACCTCTACCACAAACCCTAAACCCCAAATAAAAATAATATGACTGCCGGTTCAATTAAAACCGGCAGTGATATAGCCACCTTCACTGTCGGTTGGTGTCACAAACCGGCAATGATGGCTCAAGCATCATTGTCGGTTGGTAACACGAACCAGCAGTGATACTTGAGCCATCACTGCGGGTTTGGCATAACCAGCAGTGATGGCATGGGCTCATCACTGCCGAAGTGGTTGTGCCGATTTAAAAACCGCCACTGAAGAGGGGTTTTAAACCAGCACAGATTTGAGTTTCTGGAGCAGTGGTAGGCCATTCGTGCACTAGTGTTTCAAATTAAGCAAGAGTAGCTAACTAGGCGAGATACCGCTCAATGATCCGGAAAAATTCTATCTTACATTGTAATGACCTATTGTCTGAGCAGTAGAATTCAAGTTTTTAATTGTCCGCTTCGGTCTTTTGCAAGGAAGATATTCCTTCATGCTGCTTATTAGATTATCACCTAGCTACATGCACACACACACACTCTTCCATATATATTTCTTTGAGTATATAAGGAAGCTTTGTATCCAATTTACAGCCTTAACAGTGACAACTGGACAATTTTCGTTCTAACTAAGAAATGAAGGACCATGCATGATCTGAGGACTTATATTTGGTAAGTGTCATTTATAGTTCCAGAAAAAAAACATATAAACTTATGCAACGGCATGGAAATTTAATTTGCATCCAATTAAGATAAAAGTTAGTTTTCACTACTCCAGAAAATCAAATCACCGTAGGTTCAAAAATCTCATCACTGCCGGATTTTAAACCGGCACAACCAAAGAGGCAGTGATGAGAGGTCACATCACTACCGGTTATGTCAAACCGGCAGTGATGGATGTGCAGAAGAAATCGTGTTTTTAAAATCGAAAAAAGATTCAAATTCTAGGAGAGGCTACCAGGAACGCGCGGTACCTCGTCTACCACTCCACCCATGACTCACTTGTGTCTAAACTCGGTTTTACTTCCTGATATTCTATATTAAACCGAGTGTAAATTGATTGTTTGACCAACTAAACGAATTCAAATGAAAAGGCTGTAAACTACAAAGTTTCATAACTTTTCGAGATCTACAACTTTCATATAGCAAGATTTTCCATCCGAGGTCGTTTACAAAAATTTTGAATTTCAAATTTGACACATTCGAACGTATTTTTCGATGACAAGATGATTTCAAATGAAAAAGTTGTCAACTACAAAGTTTCATAACTTTTCGAGATCTACAACTTTCATGTAGAAAGTTTTTCCATCCGAGGTCATTTACAAAAATAAAAAAAATTGAGTGTACAGGTACATTAGTTGCGGTTCGAGCCACGAACCGGCAGTGAAGGTCCTCATCACTGCCGGTTCGTGGCTGGAACCGGCAGTGAAAGCGTGGCTGGAACTGGCAGTGAAAGTGTCCAGGTTATAAAACTTGAAATCCGGGTTGGTGTTACCAATCGGGACTAATTAAAGCCTCTTCGAAATATATAAAACTTGAAACCGTGACTAATTCTTCATCTATTAATCCTGGGCACAAAATTTGCTGAGACTATTGCACATTTTGTATATCGACCAAAGACACCCCTCTAGAGTAGTAAATTAACACCCCCTCCACGTTCCTAAAGTAAGTCCTTTTGAGGTTATCATAAGTCAAACATTTTGAAGAATTTAATCTAAATATTTTTTTTAAGGTTGAGTTTGAAAATATGAAAGTGATCTAAGTAAACTCATCTCAAAATGTTTTATAAATGTATATATATTGGCTATATTTTTAATTATTTTATAGCAAAGAGTAGCCGTCAAAGTTGTTTTTAAGACTGTGTCCATGTCCAAAACGACTTCCTTTAGGCACATGGATGGAGCAAGTGTTACTCTCTGGCAACATGCAGAATTTGGTTTGTGAACTCACAAATTAGTAGATAAGTGTTACATGGAAATTTTGAAAAGAAAGAATAAGAGAGTTTGCAAAAACTTCAGTTGTGTTTTTGTGCTCTCAATAAATACGTGGAGGAAACACAATACAGAGTTTGACCTTAATTATGCGGCTTCTTTTCTAGTCTAATGGGGAAGCTTTATTGTTGTTATTCAAGAAAATTATCACATATGTCAGTCAATCAGACATCAGCTCTCGGCTTCGTTTCTCCATGGGAGACATTTGTCCTATTGTGCTAGAGCATCTCGACTACAAGGAAAATCTTCAATGATCAGCAGCAGACAATATATAAACAACAATCAGTACTTGCAAATTATCTTTCGATTAGGAATTCACCAAGATTATCCATAGAGCAGAGAGTAATTACTTTCTGCAAAATGTAGACTTACTACCGCAGAGGGCTTTTTTCGAGGTGGTTCCTAATTGTAGAGGCGGTAGGGCCAATGTGAAAGAATCTAGGCCCCATGGTTAACGACAATACAATGTTATTATGACTAACATGTGTTTTGCCGATGCAATTAAGTGGTAGCTCATGATAACAATAAATGAATGAGCAACCAATTGTTCTCTAATGCCCCCCAAGATGGTTATCCTTTCGGATTTTAAAGGATGGCGACGAAGATGGTTATAGTCTAGGTCTAAGTGTCGGAAGGACCTAAGAGACACATAGAGTAGATTAGGTCTTTGTTTTACCTTTGACCGTACTATTAAGAGGGGTTAGAATGAGTAGCTTGACTTAGATGTGGTGCACACTTATCCTACATAGCCCTAAGTGAGCCTAGGTTGACCCTAAGACAGTTTGAAACAACTTCCGTTCTCAACGGGAATCGATTTGGAGTTGTTTCGGATGTTTAAGGGGCATTGGACGTAGGTGCAACTGGCACCGGACACGTCCGGTGTAGTCAAGGTGCTAGTGCTAGGGTAGACCCACCCCGAGAGAGTCACTGGTGCGTCCAGTGCTCTCAGTCAGAGCAGCAAGCTGCACCGACGCTGCACTGGACTCAGAGTGCCCCCGAGGGGCGTGAGTCCGGTGAGTGCGTCTGATGTCTATGCAGAGAGGTTCTATAGCCCTCGAACGCGTCCGGTGGAAGGTCATCGGACTCGCCCTAGAGTCCATTGTAAACTCAGAGAGCAACCCGAGAGTGCATAGTTACATCGAACTCGTCCGGTGCAGGGGCATCGATGCGTCTGGTGCTCACTGAATTCAAATAGCAACTAGCCGTTGGGCTGGCATTGAACGACGCAGAAGAGTTTGCCCAACGGGTATGTTTTGTGGGGGGTATTTATACCCCTTCCCTTGTTCTCTTCTATTTCATTTGATCATTCTATCAGCTCAGAAACACTTGGAGAGTGTGAGAGAGAGTAAGAGCCCTAGTGAGGAGTTGAGATTTGGTAGTCCCTTAGTTAGGCCCCTCATTAGTGAGATTAGGTGTTCAAGTGTGCATCCACTCACCTCATGAGACTTAGTTGAGTCAAGTGAGAGTTCTAGCTTGTTACTCTTGGTTATCGACATCACCTAGACAGTTTAGCAGAGGTTCGAGCATTGGTTATCATCCAAGGAAGATTGTGGATGGCCCAAGCTCTCTTGTGATCGGTTGTCGGCGATTCACCGAGCCGGAGCGGTGAAGCACTACACCAGAGTAGCACATCACATGCAGTTCAAAACCCCCCTTCACTGGCGGATTTTGAACCGCCATAACCAACTCGGCAGTGATGAGCTGATCACATCACTACCGGTTATGCCAAACTGGCAGTGATGGCTCAAGTTTGTGTTACAAACCGGCAGTGATACTTGAGCCATCACTACCGGTTCTGAAGGACCAAGAACGGCGACCAGAGGGGGTGAATGGGAGCCAAATCAAAATTCAATTTCAATTGCTTGGCCCTTGTCCCAAAATCACGCCCAAAACTCGAGCTCAAGAAAAATGACTCGCACACGACTCAACAAGTGGGTGGACACCTTAGGAAGGTCATTAGAGGTGCAGTGAAGCGGTCGGACATGGTCGAAAACCAACACGCGAAAGAGGAAAGCCAAAACAAGCTTCTTGGGGTTTCCCGGACTATCCGAAGGTCCGCCGTACAAAGAAGTTCCACTACGGACAGTCCGCAGAGAAGCTCGGACTGTCCGCCGGCCACCATGCCAAAACAACAAGTTTCTGGACCTGGTTCTAGCCACTTCCCGGACTGTCCGCAACCCAGGACGGACTCTCCGCCGTGCAACTGGAAAAACAGCAACCTTACTGGACAAGTTCTGCCCGAGCTACAGGTGGTTCCCGGATTGTCCGGCGTAGGAGCCCGGACTGTCCGTGACCAGCTCGGCAGAAACACCCGAGAGCCTATGGATCAGTCCAGACAGGCGGACTGTCCGCCAGGTACCCGCGCACTGTCTGCCCCTGTCTCGACAGTGGCGAAAGAGAGGGTGATTTTGAATCCCCCTTTCCAAAACTCCAACAAAACTCAACCAAATGATGAACTCCAATTGTAACCAAACTTGGTAGGCATGATCCTAGTGCTATGGAGGAGCTATCCCGAATAAATCATCGCTCAATTTGGTGTGAGTAAACTGGAACAAAAGGATTTCGTGAAAAAAGCTGAAGAACGAAGAACACTAAAGAGAAATTGTCCGATCTACTTGTTCAAGATGTTTGGGCTAAAACCCTTCGGTTCAAACGTTCTTCTTGTGATCCCGCACAACTTGGTTCAAACAGAATTGCAAGAAACACTCTCGATCAAAAGATATCATCTCATGAACAAAGAGGATTAGAGAGGAGCAAAAAGAAATTAGCGAAGAACACAAGCAAAATGAGACACGATCACGAAATCAAAGCCACCATGTCTTACGGAGGGTAAGGCCTTCGATTCCAACCAAAAGGATTTGCAAGTTCTTACAAAGCTTGATCCTAATCATTCTAGGGACCTTATGAACTAGAGAGCGACTAGAGAGAGAGAGAGAGAGAGAGAGAGAGCTAGAGAGAATAAGAGAGGTGGAAGAGGTGAAGGGGTAAGCACCCTTCATCCACTACTTAACTGCGATTGGCTATTTTCAAATCGCCCCCTAGATACATGACCGAATTCCCTAGTCCTGTGACACTGTAATCCAAGTCGACAGATATTTTCTTCGAATCGATTGGACGACCCCGCTTCCTGCCCAAAGTTGTCGTCGCCTCGACGCAACCTCCAGGATTCCGCCATGCGTTCCATCCCCGCTTTCTCGGAAGCTCCGCTCAGGTTTTAAAGCCCAAACCCATGAAACCCGCCACCGGTAGCTTTCGGCTCAACTACCGAATCCTGAGTTTTGAGGCCCAAACTTGGAAACCGTCCACCGGTGGTTTTGCGGCCCAAACCACCAAACCGCTCGACTCGAGCCACCTTGTCCTCGCCCGGTCGGACTCCGAGTCCCATGAGCCCCCCGCTCGACTCGCTCGTCCGCCGTCTTGACTCGGTCAACTCGTTCTACCTGCATGTCTTCTTGCGCTCACCGGTGCCAAGTACTAGCCACCACAGCTAGTCCGTCTGCGCCCGGTCCATCCGTCCGAGCCCCACTTCCGCCCTTCACCACTCTCAGTCCATCGGTATGGTAAGCCTCTACTCGACCTTCACCACGCCATTGGCCACTGTCTCTAGGCCTAGCTCATGCACACCACAAACCGATAGACATGCACACGTTTTCTGCTTTCGCAGCAAGGTTAGTGAAACCGCTCAAACTGAAATACCCAAACGTTTGATCAATCACTCATCATCCAAAACTAAACATCATTGGTACATATCGACCATGTGTTCGCAGGTTCTTTTAACCAACCGGTTGTGTATAGTTTATATCACTGCTAGTTTTATTTGAACCGTTGTTAGTGATATAATTTTTTACAATTTCCATTTTATTAATTGTTTTACTTTCATTTGGGGTTTAGGGTTTTGGGTGGAGGTGGTGGGGTGGGAGATCGGGGAGGTGGAGGTGGTTGCTATGGAACCGGTTGTGGACCAGCGACAATACAAATCCATCAACATTTATATTACAAAAGTTCCAAAACAAAACTTTAATTATCCAATTAATTGGCGCATTACAATAGCTTATCGATGCGGTCTCTTCTGTACTGCGCCTTGAACTTCTTAGTCCTTGCATTGGAGAATGATCCTTTCTTCGACAATACCTTGTCCGTCACAAACTTTGCTATCTCCTCTTGAATTCCTCTTATCTCAAAATCTAGCAACATGTTGTGATTCTATTCTTTGCGATTGTAATTGAAGCAAGATGATATTGAGATGCACATGCATAAGACAAAACAATAGAAATGGGACGCCTACGTACCATGTCATTTTGGTCCTTCACATAGTGACCACTGGGTCCTACAAAACAATAGAATCAGCCCATATTGAGCACTTGGTCCTTGCGTGGATCAAGGGGAAGCGATACCCTTCAGCGGGTGCTCAAACGAGGACTAGAGGGGAGTGTCGACTCCTCGATACCTTAGTAAAACGTTGATGTGTCAAACTTTCTTCTCCTTTCTCCATCTTTACTTGTTGCACTTACTTTCAAGCATTACTTTCATGTACTAGTTTCATTCTTGCTTGCTTGAGTAGAATTGCATAGTGTGTTTAGTGCTTTGTTACTAGTTAGCAGATATACTGACGAAACCACTTGGAAGAATCAGGTTCGTGGAAATGAGGTTGCGGCTGGGTGTCATCAAAGTTGAACACGATTAATGGGGTGAAATGTTGCATTGGATTCTCCTAATCGTGTCAACGTGTATCAGCATATATAGGTGCATTAGACTTGGCATTAGTTGTTTCAGTTTGTAACACATGTCATGTTTAGTTAGGCGTAGAATCAGGGCGGGTCGAAGATGTGCACGTTCTGTGCTCTGACCGCTTCATCAGGAAGGCCACACTCTGTGCATGTCGCATGGGCGCCGAGTTTGACGGAGCACCGTGCAGCCGTGGAACCGTGGCGGGGGTGGGGGGGTTTAAGCCCGTGTATCCAAAACAATCAGTCAATGCATCATAAGCGCTGCACGTTGTGGCATGGAAAATAACCGTGTCTCTGTGTTCCTCTCTCTCGCGTGCGTTCTTCGTGTCCACGGTGACCGCGGCAACTGCGATCGCTGTGACCTGTGTCGGAGCACGTCGGCCGTGATCGTCGGTGTTCCAACACTTTATGGGTCTGTTTTAGTCACATGGTCTGGGTTCTACTGCATGGGAGCAGCTTTTATGTATATCATGTGAAAGTGGTGTTTAAGTATGTCAGTGTCAATAGTTTATGTACTAGTTTTGATTTGTTTCTTGGCGTCTTTATGACCACCGGGTGGTCACCTATCCATGTATGGTAGTGTAACATGTACGTCCCATGACGAAGAAATGCTGGTAGTATTAATAATCTTATCTGATATATGCAAGATCAGTGTTTGCGCAGTAGTATGTACTGCATCTCCAGGAACTTGGCAACTGAACTTCCCCTTTGAATTCTTTGGCAAAAAAAAAAAAAATCACTGGAATTGCATAGTACCTTTTGGGAGAGAGAATTGCATATAGCACTACAATGCCAACAAGACATATTTATAAGACCGCACTAAGAGTTCTTTGATGCATAGATGGTTCACTATTTTAGCATAAGTATGGATTTCTGGGCAGGGAGAGAGGCAGCAAAGTCTACTGGTTAATTAATTTCGCCGTTGTGGAATGAGCATTCGTTGAAAATTGCATAAGGTTATTCATTCAAGAAGGTGTTTCTATGGTTAATTTCTAGTGTTGCATCATCGAGCCTTTTTGTTAAATGTTTGTTTTTCTTTATTTTTTTTCTTTGTCTCTTCAACTTCCTTTATATACTCCCTTTTTTGTCTCTTTGTAAGCTGTACTTCTTTCTTGGTAATATATATTTATTAACCTGTAGGTGCTCCTTGCCACATTCCAAATCCCAGGAGAAAAAAGGAGGTGGGGGGCTACCTATGGCCATTAGTTTCTTCTTCATGGAACATAGGACGTGATGTATATATAGGAAAGGTCAAGCTAGCTATGGTACTCCAAATACTTGATCGAGAGCAACGAAGGACTTATCTGGCCAGCAACAGCTGGTTTGTGGGGCAGTGGAGATGAACCTTAATTAATGACATGACCCAACCTTGGCTCCTGCAAGTGTGATTGAGTGACATGGCCTTTCCAGTACGACGTCGCAGCAATCATACATGGCCTAGCCGCCATGAGTGGAGAGGCGACCGAAAGAGCAATTATTGCTTCAGGAGGCAGCATGGCACATCTCGCTGGTTGTTTAATTTGTGACGTGATGGTTTAATTTGAGTTGAGTTTGTCCCATTAGAGCAACTCCAAATATATTGGTGAAGCTATTTATAGTTATTATGCTCTAAAACATCACTCTAACAACTTGTGTATATCATTTTCTATTTTATCTAACTGGCTATCCCATCATTCTCGCTGACCATATGTACCTAGTGAGTCATGTTTGCTATACGTGTTTTCCATTTAGCTAGGCTGTTGTAAAACTATACATTTTAGATAAGTTTTCTATTTTACATATAATAGCTAAATCGTATAATTTAACATCTAATTTTAGCCAGTCTCTTGAAGATGCTCTTATATTTGGAATTAAGTCAAGGTCAGACACCACAACAGAATAGATGGCTCGGAGTTAATTCAATATTGGTAGCCCCGCCCGTGTGTTTTTGTTTGGCCCTGCTACACTCCCACGACTGATCAATCGTGCGTGCCTGCGTGGTGTGTGCTTCATCTGAATCCGAAGAGCAAGAGTAGTTAGGCGAGATACTGAAACCACACAGGACTCACTCCGCTCAATGATTCAGAAACTCCAATCTTATCTTACTTTTGCAATGAGCTGTTGTCGCAGTAGACACTAATACAGGAACCAGCTTTGGTCTCGGTTGGCCATAACTAGGACTAAAGGTCATTCTAGTTTAAAAAAAACTAAATAATGCCTTCCAAACCACATGACATACGCAACACATCTAACAATATATGATAGTCTTCCCTTTTGAACCCACAGATCGAGAGACCTTTAGTCCCGGTTGGTAACACCAACCCGGACAACTGGGACTAAAGGTAATCCTGATTGGTAATATCAACCCGGACTAAAGGTCATGTCTGTAAAACTTGGAATCGGGACTAAATGTCTTAATAGTCCCGGTTCCAATTGTAATCGGGACTAAAGATAAATTCCAATGTGGAACAAAAGTCTGTTCTATACTAGCGAGATTTCAAGATTAACTTGTCCTCAGCTTATGTCTTTGGCAAGGAAGATATTCCTTCATACTGCTTATTTGATCACCCACTCTTCCATATTTCTTTGAGTATTTAAGGAAGCCTATATCCAATTTGCAGCATTAATCGAGACCAACTGGACCATTTAATTCGTTCTAACGAAGAAATGATGGACCGATTGCATGATGTACGGACTTATATTTGGTAAGTGGCATTTATAGTTCCACAAAAAAGCATATAAACTTATGATAATTTTGCATCCAATTAAGACAAAAGCTAATTTTCTGGTTAGTCCTAAATGATAAATATTCTGAAAGAATATGAGTTTGCAAAAACATCAATTTTGTGTTTTATGCTCTCAATAAGTGGAGGAGAGACTGCAGCACTTGTTCTTATCTGGCTTCTTTTCTATAGTCTGGTAGGGCCGAAGCTTTATTTATTGTCATTCAAGACGGTCCCAGGAAGCCTGATAATATCCATCAACATCTATTTAAATAGACGGTCCACAGTTATTGGAGTACATGATCAATCCCATCATAGATTGAGCTCCAAAATCTAATACAGTGGTTCAGAACAAGAGTTCTGGGAAATATCTTATTTGAGGTGTCCTGTCGGCAGTACTGGTATTTCACCACAGATGAGTAGGCTTGAAGTGATATTAAGTTCCTGCAGGTTCACAATACTATGTCAAATTAGAAGGCATCGTGTGCTCCAATAATTCAGTTTTGGTGGAGTCCAAATATATTGGGAACACAATAAAGTAGTAAACACCCAATTTGAAGTTCATCAACCATATATACCCGTGCTTGAAATATCAAGTACCAAAAGGCGTACATGTAATTTTATCCAGGTTGGGAAAAGTGGACCCACCTGGCAAGATGCAAAATCTGGTTTGTGAAGTGAGAACTCACAAATATCTTTAACGAATTATGACTCCGATCAACGTGCCTTCACCCCCCTCTAGAGTAGTAAATACTTCCACGCCATTCCTAAAGAAAATCGTTTGAGGTTGTCTTAACTTAAATATTTTTAATAAATATTTTAGGTTGAGTTGAAAATATGAAAGTGACATAAGTAGATTCATCTTGAAATATAGTTTTATAAAAAATATGTATTGACTATATTTTATAGAAAAAATAACGGTCAAAATTGTTTTGGATACCTTGTTGTTGTTCACAAACGGCTTCCTTTAGGAACATGGAAGGAGCAAGTGTTACTCTGCAACATACAGAATCTGGTTTGTGAACTCACAAATTAGTAGATAAGTGTTACTCGGAAATATTTTGAAAAGAAAGAATATGAGGGTTTGCAAAAACTTCAGTTGTGTTTTTAGCTCTCAATACACTAGTACAGAAAACATTTTTAGAGGCGGTGGTAGAGGTATTTATACAGGCGGCCAAGCCCACCGTCTGTACTAGGGGTCAGTACTAATCGGCCCATAGTACAGGCGGAGTACAGGCGGTGGGCTGTGAGCCGCCTGTGAAAAAAGGGTTCACAGGCGGCTCACTTTGTCAGCCGCCCGGCTCACTCTGTGTGCCGCCTGTGTAATTATTATTTTTTTATTTCAAATTTCAATATTTGCCTCCACACTGTACTATATTTGTCACACACACACACGCACACACATATATATATATATATATATATATATATAAGATATGCAAACATGGACCATAAAATTGCATCATACATATAACACATATAAATATTACAGATATGTCCACACGAAATCAAACATCAAATATAAAATTACATATAATACACGTCATTTCAAGTTATGAGTTCAACCATTTGGTGTTTACATGTCATTTCGTTTCAAGTTTAGACCTGCTAGGTCTGTCAGCGCTCTAAATCCTTCACTTGCTAAATCACCGGCTTCATCAAAATATGATCCGGTACTTGGAACTATTTCTCTCATAATAAAACCGCACAAGTCTGCTACTATATTTTCCATAGTTTTTGGAGTGAATGATACGTCCTTTCCTTTGCTTGTCGGCTGGAAACAAAGTTTAAAAGCATCATTGACACATGTCTAATATTAATATTTCCAACTTTAATGAGAAAACTTCATACATAGATATTTTTTACTATATTTTTGTCCCTGACATATCGTCTCCGCTGCCTTATGAACTCACACACATAGTATCCACAGTAGACCGATCCAGGTGGTTGCTTGTGGCACTATGTAATTAATGAGCAAAAGATTAAACTAAAATTGTCATGCCTTGTGTATTATTTATATGATGATATGTGTTCGGACAACTTACCGGATAATGGTGTTGTATCGTCAATGGCACACTAGGATCTGAGCGGGCGGCGTCGACCGGTCCTTTTTGCTTCTTATAAAACCGCCATGCCCTGTAGATATCGAATATAAAACACTATAGTTATTTAGAAACTCTAATTCATATAAGTACGGATGTGGTTGCATATTGGCTCACCTTTCTAAATGAATCAGGAATGTTTGATACGACTGAGGAGGACAATGTAAGGAGTCTAGGACAAGCACCTTCCCTTCGAATGGATAAATATGAAAAACAATCCAATGGTCACTGCATGAATAAACGAGTGAGCGACACATGTACTTAGGGTTAACACGATAATTTGAAGTACGTATACGAGGTCACGCTTACCCAAAGTTGTAGGGTGCCAATATAAAATCCCTGTACTTATATCTCAGCATTGCTCTACCGAGATAGAGGGCATATGTGTCCTCGTATTTTCGTTGCAATTCATTTACAGCTTCTGCAACTTGTTCTGGTGTTTTGTCCTTCTCTATCTTTGCTCTATCTTCATTTGTAAGTACAAATTTGTGCATATTTTCTTGTAACCTGATTGGACTCAAGTAACCGACCATCGTGCCTGTAGTTAACGATCTCTGCTCGTGGTCTTGCAAACTACATACAACATCCACATATTAGAGTTTATCACATTCCAAATTTAATAATAACAATGTGTGTGCATGAGTGATACTTACAGGTACCAGATTGTAATGAGTTGGACATCAAGTTTCCTATAGTTCAGCAGCAGGTGCATGTCCTCGAAGATAACAAATGCCTCGCTTTTATCCTTGCCAGTAGCAAACACGTCTGCTGGTATGTCAACACTACTGCATGCAGGCCAGCATTTACTGCTCTCATGTACCAGTCATGAAACCTTTTTATCGTCCATGGACCATTTTCAAGCACCGTCCATTGCAGCATAGGTCTTCCGGGCACATAGTTACTGGGGACATTGACATAATCATCAACCGTTGGCTTTCTTATATCCTTAAGGGTCAATGGTGTACTTGATGGCGGTTCGACATGTACATCGCCACTTGGGGCTTCCTTTGTTGGTGGCACGGCTTTAGTTTCTTGGCCGGCGGCTTCCTTATTCTGTGACGGTTCGAGCTCAACGACTCGTGCCGTCCGCTGCTTTCCCCTTTTTTGGCTCATAGGGAGAAACCAATTTTGGAATTGGAAATTTCTTTGTCTTCTTGGAGGTCGGTGCTTGTGGGGGAGTTTGCTCTGCATCCTTTTGCTTTGGTGGTGGCGGGGGAGTTTGCTCTACCTCCTTCTCTGGTGTTGTGTCCTTCTTGGCTGGCGGAGTCTGCTGCTCAGGCATGTTCTTGGTCAGCCCCTCGAGCTCATCCAGCGAGAATGACATATCATGTATTGGGGATGACGACGGTGGCTCATAAATATACGGGGATGCTGGGGCACGCATTGGCGATGCTGGCTGTTGACTTGTTTCAGCCTCTTGGGATGCTTGATGCACTTGTCGAGAGGATGTCGTTGGTGGATCAATCAACCTTACGTACCGTCAAAGCAATTGTATGAAGTTCTTGATTGCTTGTCCAAGCTTCTCTATACACTCAGAGGTCGGGATGTCGATGAAGTCGTCTTCATATGCACTCTCGACCGTCAACACTTCCACCCTGCAGTATGCATCTTGCATCTCGACACCATGGAACATACGTCCAGGGATGGCATTGCCTGTGGCCACTTGCTTTGTATGTTGATTCCTAAGGCCATATCCAATTAACAATGAGCAAGGCCAAGGTTTATCAATATCGTCAACTGGATAATGGTCCTTATTTGATGTTGACACTATACTGCTTTGAAAGGGCATAGATTGTGTGGCCGTCTCCTGGCTACCCAAGGGTTGAGTTGAGACATGCTGCATATATGAAGGAGCTTGTGATGTCATCTGTTGAGCAAACACTGCTCCCGCCAACCGCTTCATCACTTCAGGATCAGGGTTTTTAACGAAGTCTTCCATCAAATCCCTAAATTTTTTGGCAGCCTGCTGCTCAAAAAAATCCTTCAATTGCTCCTTATGTCGTTCTCTTTTCTTATACATGCCTTTCCACTCTTCACCAAACCCTTCTTTCCAGGTGGTTCTGGATGAGACGCCCCGTACACGACCTGGATGCTCGGGGTTACCTACAACATGATATTTAATGTCAGTGTCGATTTCTATTTTACTCGAACAAAATGGAAAATATAATTTTGTTACCTAGGGCATGGGAAAGGTTGTCCCTCTCCCTCTCCCTTTGTGACGCTCGGAGGAGGTCCCGGTCGTTTGAGACGTCGTGTCCTTATGAACATCTTGTGACTCTACCTCCATTTCGACAACAACTTGAGAGAACACCTCCTATCAATTCAATTGTTAGGTACATACATACACATGCATTATTCTCTCGTATAGACAATCTACGAGCATATATATCTCATCATCATTTGGCTCCTCTTTAGGCTCGTAATTAGGGTCACGTTCCAACTCAGGACGGGCCTTCTTAGCTCTAGGAGATTCACGTGGTGATACGCTCGGGCTCCTATAAGGTTCGGATCCAGAGGAATCAGATCCAGGTGTACCTACCTGGGCATCGGCCTGCTCAGCATTTGATGGAGTACTCATCTGCATGGAATATAAGTATAAAAATGGAAAAATAACTAAATTAACTAAGTAAACTAACTCTAATTATGCATGAAATATAAGTATTAACATGAAATATAAGTATTAACATGGAAAAAACACTAACTTAATATAAGTATTAACACTAAATTAACTAACTAAATTAACTAACTAAACTAACTAAGTAAAGGGACTAACTAAATTAACTAAGTAAACTAACTCTAATTATGCATGAAATATAAGTATTAACATGAAATATAAGTATTAACATGAAAAATAAGTATTAACATGGAAAAAACACTAACTTAATATAAGTATTAACTAACTAAATTAAAGTTAACTAAGTAAACTAACTAAATTAACTAACTAAATTAACTAAGTAAACTAACTCTAATTATGCATGAAATATAAGTATTAACATGAAATATAAGTATTAACACGGAAAAAAACACTAACTTAATATAAGTATTAACACTAAATTAACTAACTAAATTAACTAAGTAAACTAACTAAATTAACTAACTAAACTTACTAATAAAGGGAATAAAAAACTGACTAAATTAACTAATTACTAAATTAACTAACTAAATTAACTAACTAAATTAACTAAACTAACTAATAAACTAACTAAATTAACTAACTAAACTAACTAATAAAGGGAATAAAAAACTAACTAAATTAACTAATTACTAAATTAACTAACTAAATTAACTAAACTAACTAACAAACTAACTAAATTAACTAACTAAACTAACTAATAAAGGGAATAATAAACTAACTAAATTAACTAAACTAACTAACAAACTAACTAAATTAACTAACTAAACTAACTAATAAAGGGAATAAAAAACTAACTAAATTAACTAAACTAACTAACAAACTAACTAAATTAACTAACTAAACTAACTAATAAAGGGAATAAAAAACTAACTAAATTAACTAACTAAATTAACTAACTAAATTAACTAAACTAACTAATAAACTAAATTAACTAAACTAACTAATAAACTAAATTAACTAAAAAACTAACTAAATTAACTAACTAAACCAACTAAAAAAACTAAATTAACTAAATAAAAAAAATCAAGGCGGCCTGCCAGGCCCAGCAGGCCTGACAGGAGGGGCCCGCCGCGCGGCAGCGCACATGGCGGTGCCGGTGGCGGCGGAGCTCGGAGCGGGGCTCGACGGTAGCGGCGAAGCAGCTCGGCGGTGGCGGTGGCGGCGGAGCCTACCTCTCGGCCGTGGAGCAGCTCGGTTACTGGCGGCGGCGCGTAGGCGGTGGAGCAACGGCGCATAGGCGGACGGTGGAGCAGCGGTGGCGGATTTCGGCAGCCTGACGACGTCGATTTTCAAAACTCGCGCCTCCAGTGACTTAGAAATTTTCGGCAGCCGCGCGCGCAAGCATTTATATTGGATGACATTAGTACACGCGGGCCATATTGACCACCGTCTGTGAAAATATTAGTACAGGCGGTGGTCAATACGGTCAATGACGCTCGCCTGTACTAATATATTAGTACAGGCGGCCCACATTAACAGCCGTCTGTACTAATGTTTTTTTCATTTTCAATTAGTTAATTTAGTTAGTTTATTTAGTAATTAGTTAATTTAGTTAATTAATTTAGTTAGTTAATTTAGTTAGTTTAGTAATTAGTTAATTAATTTAGTTAGTGTTAGTTAATTTAGTAATTAGTTAATTTAGTTAGTTTATTTAGTAATTAGTTAATTTAATTAATTTAGTTGGTTAATTTAGTTAGTTTAGTAATTAGTTAATTTAGTTAGTTTTAGTTAATTTAGTAATTAGTTAATTTAGTTAGTTTATTTAGTAATTAGTTAATTTAATTAATTTTGTTAATTAATTTAGTTAGTTAATTTAGTTAGTTTAGTAGTTAGTTAATTTAGTTAGTTTAGTAATTAGTTAATTTAGTAATTAGTTAATTTAGTTAGTTTATTTAGTAATTAGTTAATTTAGTTAGTTAATTTAGTAAGTAATTAAAGGTTATTTATTCCCTTTATTTAGTTTAGTTAGTAATTAATGGTATGTTAATTATCAGGGTTAGTTATTATTTCATGTACTTAATTAGGGTTTGTGGATTAATTTAGTTAGTAATTAAAGGCTTGTTTAATAGGGTTAGTTATTATTTCCTGTACCTAGGGTTCATGAATTAATTAAGTTTTTAATTAAAGGTTTGTTAATTAGGGTTAGTTAATATTTTGTGTACCTAGGGTTAGTAAATAATATAGAATCCAAAGGTATACAAGAAGGGGAAATAGGTTTTAATTAAGATTTGTTTAATTATGTTAGAAAATAATATCGTAGTCCAAAGGTATACAACAAAGGGAAATGTAAACATCTGCTTAATACGAAAGAGTAGCATTAGGTACAAATGATAAGTGATACATTAATTAGTTACATGATAAACAATCTAGCGTGCTACAGTCCTTCCTTGTCCATCATGGCGCACCCAGGGCAAAGAGGTTTGCGGGATACTTTTCTCCACATTTTTTATCTTTTCTTCAAAGTTTGTAAAAAGAGACATCTCGCTAAACTGATTAACATCCTCTAAATCCATTACACCATCAACTCCTACAATTTGTTGCTTTCCAGGGATTGCTACGTGCTTTGGCTTTTGGGTACTTTTCTTTTCATTCGTAGATAGAATTTGTTCCACATAGAACACCTGTGCGGCACGGTTAGCAAGGATCCACGGATCATCTTTGTAACCTACTTTACTTAGATCAAGAACTCTTTGACCATAGTTATCCACAGTGACATGTTTATCTTGAATCCATCGACATCGGAACACTGGAATCTGCAGGCGTGGACCATATTCAACCTCCCATATGTCATCAATGAATCCAAAGTATCCAGGCCTGATAATGAGAAGAGAGCAGGATAATCATTAATTGTGACAATAATAATTGCTCACAGTGTGAATGTCTCTTTGCGGAACGCATCGATCATTTTGACACCCACTTCCCATAGTATTTGCATCTCTTGCATTAAGGGTTCTAGAAATACATCCATATCAACTCCAGGTTGTGTAGGTCCAGAAATAAGAATGGTTAGCAAAAGATATTTTCTTTTTTGACACAACTATGAAGGAAGGTTGTATATTGTCATGATCACTGGCCATGTGCTGTGCGTCCTGCTCCTCTCGGCAAATGGATTCATTCCATCAGTACTCAGAGCAAACCTTACATTTCGTGGGTCCTCAGCAAAGTCTGGATATTTCTTATCGAATTCTTGCCATTGCTTTGCATCGGCTGGATGTCGTAACTTTCCATCATCTTTCCTTTCATCAGAAGCATGCGAGGTCATAAGTTCTTCATCATCAGGGTTTGCAAACAAACACCTCAAACGATCAACCACAGGGAGATACCATATCACCAATGCAGGAATTCTTCTCAACGCATAATAGTCCACTTCGATATTGCTAGTGGGCTTTGAACGTTTGTCTTGTTGAGTCTTTGTTTGCGTCTTCTTTCGCTTCCTCCCTGAAGAAACAGAGGCTGCATTCTTTTCCTCTTGATAATCTTTATTCGTCTTGTACCTACTAGCACCGCAGTTTGGACAACTGTCTAAGTCTTTATACTGATCACCCCGATATAGGATACAATGATTTTTACATGCGTGGATCTTCTCAACACCCATCGTAAGTGGACTGACTAGCTTCTTTGCATAGTACGTGTTAGCAGGCACTTTGTTCTCCTTAGGAAGAAGGTCTCCAAGTACACGCAATAAATCATTGAAACTAGCATCGGACCAACCATATCTAGCCTTTATCGTCAAAAACTGAAGAACAACCCGTAGTGTCGACCACTCTTTGGTACAACCTTTCGACTCGTCGTACAAAGGCTCTTCTGCTGCCTTCTTCAAGGCTTCCATTCGCTTCATGAAGAATATGGATGGATCCGCACAACGGTTCATTATTGCCTCTAAGAAATCTGCATCTTCAATGGCATCAGTGTTAACATGCTGAGTTTTATTAACATCGGACGTAGAATTATGAGTTTGATTGACATCTGGCATAGCATGATGGGTTTCATTGATATCTGGCATAGCATCACATTCATTGAGATATGGCATTGGACCCTCTACATTGATGTTACTTGCAGTGTTGTCAGTTGTCCGCATATAAGGTGTAGAACTACCCTCACCATGTTTTGTCCAAATCAAGTAGTCCTCCACAAATCCTCTGCAAACCAGATGAGAGGTGATTGCTTCCACATTGTCAAATACCACAATATTCTTACAGTCTGCGCATGGACAACATATGTGCTTCGCCTTTGTTCTCTGAGCATGTATCTTCACGGCATCAATAAATTTTTGGACCTCCACTACATAAGATGGGTCTAATCTTGATAAGTTGTACATCCATAATGACCTCTCCATATTTATCTGTAATTAGTTAGGAAAATATTGTATGTCACTCTAAAAACAAAACGAAAATAATCCCTCATAACTAAGATTCTATCCTCCATCAATTAAATAGATATGAAAACCTACCTCTTACAGAATTTACAAAATAAAAAATTTAAATAATTATTTAAACTCATTTTTATAATTATAAGAATTAATTAAACGGAGATGGCATCTTGATTAACAAACCCTAAGTATAAGCAAAAAATAACAAACCCTAATTAACAAACCCTAAGTACATGAAATACTAACTAACCCTAATTAATAAACCATTAATTACTAACTAAATTAATTAACTAACTCTAAGTATATGAAATATCTAACCCTAAATAATAAACCATCAATTACTAACAAAAATTATTGAAAAACCTAAGCTACATGAAATAATAACTAACCCTATTTAACAAACCCTAAGTATAGACAATAATAACTAACCCTAATTAACAAAACATTAACTACTAAATTAATTCATAAACCCTAAGTATTCTATTACATAGATCTACTCACAAGAATTCTAAAAAGTATTTATTTTCTATAATCCGAGCAAGATACAATTTACTATGAATTTACAAAAAAAAATAGCTAAAACTCTCTCTCTTGCCCTAGCTATGAACCCTAACCCTAGATTTAGACCACCTCCAATACAAGAATTGAACCAAAGAATCACTAAAAAAATGGCGGCAACGACACTAACTAACCTTTTGGAAGTTTCTCACCAAAGAAATGAAGTTCAAAACATCCCCCTTGAAATCGCCACCTCTGTGTCGGCCACTGTGCACACAGCACGGGAGTAACTGTTCTTGTCTGGAGGTGGAAGAAGGGAATTTATTACAGCATTAACACAGACGGTTGGTAAGGAGGACCGCCTGTGTAAATACCTGTGTATTTACACAGGCGGTTGATAATATCAGCCGCCTGTGTATTTACACAGGCGGTTGTCATTGTAAACCGCCTGTGGTATTTACACAGGCGGTAGAGATAGGAGAGCCGCCTGTGTAAATGGTTTTATACAGGCGGTTCTCTTGCTGGGCCCACCCTATTTTTTGTACTGGCGTCATGAAATTGTGAACCGCCTGTGAAAAAAAAACAACGTGGCAGCAAAAATGATTTTTGTAGTAGTGATAAGTGGAGGAAACACCCTACAGCGTTTGTCCTTATCCGGCTACTATTCTATATAGTCTGATGATTGGGAAGCTTTATTGTTATCATTCAGGATAATTATCACATCTCCAGATTCTGGAGTCAATCAGACAACAGTTCGGCTCCGTTTCTCCTTGGACGTCATTTGTCCTATTGTGCTGGAGCAGCGCGACTACAAGGAATATCTTGAATGATCACCAGCCGACAATAATCAAACAATCAATACTTGCAAATTAGCTTTCAATTATGAATTCACCAAGGTTATATATCCATAGAGCAGAGATTAGTTATTTTCTGCAAAACGTAGCGTAGCCATACTAGAGGGCCTTTTTAGGGGTGTTCGTGATTGTAGGGGCGCTTGGGTTGACAGCTCCTACCTCTACAGTCAACTATTTTATATGGGCGGCTAGCCTATAAATCGATTACAAATTCGCTATTTATATGGGTGGAGCATCTTCTATAAATTGCTCAATTATTTATATGGGCAGCTGGCCTATAAATCGGTTACAAATCAACTATTTATATGGGCGGAGCCTCTCCTATAAATTGATTTGGAAAGGCAGCTGAAACATGAACCGTCTCAATGAATCATTTTTTGAAATCCTCAAATTTAGGCTCACAAATGCGACAAGTGCGACTGCAGGTGCTTGAACCTGCAAAGACAACCCACACACCACCCATCAATTGCTTGTGTTCATATAAGAAATGAACCTCATTTTATCTCCATCCAATTTTAAAATAAGTATTTGAGACTCTAAACCAATTCAAATGAAAACATTGCCAACTAAAAGTTTTATAACTTTTTGTGATCTGCAGCTTTGGCTTTGATCATTTCTCCATCCGTGGTCGTTTGAAAAGTTTGAATTTAAAATTATAAGGAATTCAAACATAATTTTTCATGGATAGATGATTTCAAATGAAAAGGTTTTTAGCTACAAAGTTTTATTACTTTTGGAGACCGTTAACTTTTATTTGTTGTCATTTGTTCATCCGAGATCTTTTAAAAATTCAAATTTCAAACGTGAGAACTACCAATGTCGTAATTTTACATAGATGGATGATTTTAAATAAAAAAAGTTGGCAATTACAAAGTTACATAACTTTTTAGATGTACAACTTCGTTTTGGTCATTTATCTATCCCAGGTCATTTTTTAATTTCAAATGTGAGAACTTCAAACACAAACTTTCAAGGATACATGATTTCAAATAAAACAGTTGTCAACTAAATAGTTATGTAACTTTTGAGGTCTAGAACTTTTGTTTTATTCATGTCTGTATCCAAGGTCGTTTGCCAAATTTTAATTTTTAACGTGTAATGCCTCAAGAAGGAAGTACTCCTAAAAAATGGAGACGTTGCTACAAATCCTTTTTTATTGTGCCTGTCACTTTCTTTTTGTTCTTAATAAATTTTATGTGTTCCCGTATTCCCTCCCGTCTCGCCAAAAAGTGATTGTTGTAAGATAGGACCAGTAAACTTAAACATGCCAACTCTGACAAGGCTGGAATAATTTCAAGAGAAAAGTTATTCCATGAGAGGTCATGTAATTCCATTAATTTCTTAGATCCAATCTTTTACTGGGATTTATCCAACCAATCAATTCCATGGACGATTTAACACTAAGCTAGAACAGTAAATCAGTGCTGGAGCATCAGCGCCGGTCCTAGGATTTCTAGGGCCCTCTGGCGAACTCGTCGCGACGGCCCCTTAGATCAAAAAATCTTACGGTATATATATAGATAAATTTTACTTGTATAAAGGGGAGCAAATCCAATAACAAACAATTAATTTAACATATCTAATTATTATCGAGAACAAGAAACAATGTAGACTAAATAACATTATATTTATACTTGCATAACTAATATGATTACCTTAAATAAGAATAGAACTCCATCATATTCATCGCTTCTTATAAAAAATATTTCTTCGAGCGTTTCTGGATGCAAAATCGTCAAGGACAGAATTAAGATCAATAGTGTCCAGGATATTCTTCTCGATGGTGCACATAGCCAAGTCATTTAACCTTTCTTGTGACATAGTTGATCTCAAATAGTTGGATCAATCATTTTCTTTTCGCTGCCCCCAACAAATGTTTCTTGGGTAACATTCTAAATTGGATGAAATACATGATAATATGAGTACAAAGTACTACAAATCTTCAATACTATACAAATAATTATTAATTAGTTTGGATACAAAAGTAAAATTGAATACCCAAAAGAAGAAAAGAATCCGGTCAATACCTATGTCACTGTCGTGATTCCTCTCGCCTGGAGACTGCATACTGGAGTAGCGAACTAGCGATAGCGTTCAGTTCAGCACTTCAGCGTTCTGCTTCTGCAGTTTTGTGGCGGCCGGCGGACTGCGGTATCCAACAGGGCGAGGCTTCACGCGAATACGCGATCGTGCTGAGGACTGCAGGCAGCGGGCGGCCTGCAGCGCGGCGGCTTCACGCGAGTACGCTGTACGCGACATGATCGTGCGGGCGGCGCGCGGCTCCTCATCTCCTCGATGACAGTCTGTTGGGCTTGTATACGGTGTAGGTATTGGAGTCTTCTATACATGGGCTTGGGCCCCTCCAAGTCATCGGCCCTCGGCCGGCGCACAATCTGCCCCCCCCCCCCCCCCCCCCCATAGGGCCGGGCCTAATCGCTACCGGATGGTAAGGCAAAGATCCAGAACTATACACCTGTCAGTGATGGAGCCTAGTATAGCTGGGTGAAACTCCCACCCAACAATATAATGATACATCACTACCGATTATCACCATAATCTGGAATTGCCTTGGAGGCCAAAAAATTCCTTCAGTGCCAAAATGAAACCGTCAAATAAAGGAAAGTTTTCTCAACAGTGCTATTGAACTCTCAAGAAAACATATATTCTTTGAAGGTTGCCGGTCCTCAAGAAAATTAATTTATTACTTGGCTGCTGTCGATCCTTAAGAAAACTACTTTCCTAGGTGGTTGCAACATTTTTTTGGTCCTTTGGTAAATTAAGTGTGGTCCTAATTTTCTTGAGTACCAAATCCGTTAAGAAAATTAATTTCTCTTGTCTTCCATCCTCGAGTGAATATGCTTAACAGTTTATAGTCAAGGATTATTTCCTTGGTGGTCTAACCTCTTTCCTTGGTGTTTTTTGGCACGCAATTTGAGATTCTGGGAGTAGATTCATGGTATGAGATCATCCGATAGTGATATATCCCTACATGTTTAAGCCACAACTGCCGGTTTTCGTTCTGGTCTGTCAGTATATTAATTGTTTCCCGCTGCTACTGATGCAGTAGTGGTGCCGCTGTTAGCCTGTTACTGATGCAGAATTCACATCTCGTCAGCGACAGTGCACAAGCAGTAAGCAAACAGTAGCATTCAGTGCACCTCTGTTTTGAAGGGAATTGAAGGAGTAGGAAATGCCACATCTTATATTGATCAGCTTATTCAGTGACCTAGCTAGGCTAATGATCATCATGGGCAGCAGCACAGCCAGCGACTTAGAAGACCAGGCGGTTTATAGCAGAAAGCAGTCACACCATCGAAGCCACTGGATTCGCAGGTACCCTGGCACTGCTTACGGAAACAAAGGCCAGTCTCGGTCGGGATGCACGTCGTCGTCCTCAGTTGCTGCGCAAGCGCCGGGAATCCCTGTTGCTGACGGCCATCATCGTCGCCCTTCACAGCATGCACTGTACGTAATAATTAATGTAAAAATTGGTTGGTTAATTCATCGGAAAAAATACAGTGGAAGAAGTAGATATATAGCGGTAGTTGTAGTTCCACCTTGGAATGCCGGGGACGTTGAAGAAGCCATGATCAAAAGAACCAAGAGAGGAACAGTTATCAGTTCGGAAATGCTCGTGGAACTTTTCCTGAAGAGTGCCATGACCATACTTTCTATAGACCCACCTCCAAGCTCAGGTATGTTTTATGGATTTTGCTACGCAAAGAATAAGGTCTAATATCTTCGTAGTAGATTTGCAAAATAAATAGCCCGCAGAAGAATAACCATTGCAAATGTATTGGCTGTTGTGTATGACTATACCAATATCTATATCTGTATTTGTAGATATTTGTGTATCTATCCATATCTGCATCAATAGCTACATATATATCAGCATCTGTAGTTGTATCCACATCTGCGTCTATATCTATAATTTATATCTGCAAAATATGGTCATCTAGTACTCCCTCCGTCCTAGTATATAAGGCGTAACCACATCTGGTTCAAAGAGCGAGAACGCATTAAATTCTCTCTCACAGCACTGCATCGATGTATGTGTGTCTAGAGAGCACGCTTTATATTATAGAACGTAAATAAAAAATGGTTACGCCTTATATATTAGGACGAAAGGACTAATAATACTACTCCTATATGGGACCAAGTTGCAGCGGGCCAGATTTATAAGTCCATATATGATGTCTCGCTAACTATTACCCCTAAATGTGCAATCAAATAAAAAATCCATTAAAAAACTCTCATGCAACTCAGGGAGAAACTATGACAGGTTCCACTCCCTGGCCACAGATCGAGCTCATTTTTTTCTTTCCATATATGTGTTTTGGACCTGAAAAAATTGTAAAATAAAATTGGCCACGAATCGAGCCAAGATTTTACCATTATCTTAGAACATGTTTATTCATCGAGTTTGCATTATTACACTGTTTCATGAGTGCAGCAGCACTCGGTCTGAGCACGACCAGAAACATCATCGTTCCTGGTGAAGCAAGGAGCTCTTTCAGCTATGAAGCCTTTGGCTCCACAGAAAGAGTTGCAGGTAGTACATTCTTTTAAACCATAGTAGCATGTAAACGGGTGCTGAGGAATTAGCATCTTTGTTGGCGACGCCGCCGACTGTGGGCAGCAGCACTCCACATGATCCTGGCCTTGCTTGTCAGTCCAGTTCAAGCAGAACGCTCTGCGTCACGCCTTTTGCCGCGCATAGATTGGAGCAACTTGAGAACGTACATTGACTTGTGTCCTGGAAGCACGGCATCTCTCGAGACCGAATCATCGCAGGTAGCTGTTGTGGCGAGTATTGGTCTGGATCGGAGCCTGCTGGCACAAGAAAAAAGAAGTACTCCCTCCGTATCATAATTAGATAATGTTTTGGACAAGTTTTGAGTCAAATATTGAAAATATAAATCATCAATAACTTTTAAGTTGTTGAGATTCCAAATGTGAAAATTATATGAATAGATTTGTCTTGAAAAATACTTTCATAAAAGTATACATATATCATTATTTTATAAATATTTTTATAAACAAGAGGTCAAAGTTGTGTTTGGGAGACCGTATCACTATCCAAAACGTCATCTAATTAGGATACGGAGGGAGTACATACAGATCAGATATTTGTTGATCATATTTATCCAACAGTATGCAGATTAAGCAGAGATAAGGGCGCCATACTGTTAAGGTTCTCGGCATGGCAGGATGTGCGAGATGTAGACATGATCAGAAAAACCAAGAGAACAGCGGCATTGAAATGCGCGATCCGCCTTGAGGTACTGCTCTTTGCCAAGAGGAAGATAATGTGCTATTATATTCCTCGTTCTATTTTTGCTTGAATGGGAATCTCTTTGTTGTTGAATATATAGAGCGCGCAAGAATTTATATATAGAAACAATACACATCCTGTCCCACGTACAAATGAGTGGTATGTAACAGAAATTAATGCTTTGGTATCTGGTATGTATGTATTTTGTTATATAGATGCAACTAATAATTAAATGTACCGCAGCCAATATACAAATGTGTGCATGTGTTATCTAATAAATACTAATATTTGCTATTAAATAGTAAGACCGATATATTCTTAGATGCAACTAATTAAATAATATATACCACAGCAATATAGCCTGTGACTATCTTCTCTCCGAATCCATGTCCTCTTCATCTAAATGGATTAAGGCATGTTTCGGTATAATGGTATTGGTATCTCCATCTACACGCTAAGGTCTTGTATCTATCTTGGATTCGTAGGTACAAATAAATATGTGAACTTTTGGTTTGGGCTGCCAAGAAAGATCTCGGATTATTCAAATGTAGTCTGAGAGGCTTGTCTTCCAAAACAAAAAGACTTAAATACACCCGTGGTACATGAACTTCTCATGATATGCCATTTAAATCAGTTAATGAACCTTGAAATAACACATATTCTTTAGCCAATAAAATAAAGTGGAGTCATATATCCATTTGGCCCATGTTAGTACATGTTACATTATCTTACTGGCATGCAAGGCC
This sequence comes from Microstegium vimineum, assembly GCA_022036555.1. Classification (NCBI taxonomy): domain Eukaryota; kingdom Viridiplantae; phylum Streptophyta; class Magnoliopsida; order Poales; family Poaceae; genus Microstegium; species Microstegium vimineum. The sequence goes on along the minus strand of CM039132.1, from coordinate 19,485,623 downwards.
GAGATGTACACTGGCTCCCCTTACATTGTCACCGTTTCTCCTCCAGTCCTCTTCATATCTGGACATTTTAGGGAGCTTAGAAGTTAGAAACACTCCGGTCAACTTGTCGCGTGTTGTCAAGCTCCAGCTTCCTCTCTCCCCTTCTTCTCTCATGTCGGTCTCTCTATAACGGGACATTGACGGTGCCTCGGCCATAACAGTAGCAGCTGCTCCTGTGCGCTCACATCATGGGCACATCTTTTGTGTTCGTGCACACTGCATTGGTGGACCACGTGGCAGTATGATGTGGTACTCAGACCTCGTTGAACGTTCATGGATCGCTGGTGTCTGCCAAGGTTTAAACACTACTAAAACAACTTTTATAAGACGTTTCTAAAATGGGCTCCAAGGCAATTGGGCCGGTCGACCTCTTGGTTTAATCGTGGCAGGGCAACCGGTCCATAATCTGACTTGGTGAGCAATGTAACTAAACTGCCTCGGTTAATAGACAATAACCGAGGCGCGCGGTTGCCTTAGGGGCCGTCTCGCACTAGTACAAAACCGGCCTATACTGGCGGTTCACAACCCATTTCTACAGGCGTTTTCCAGCGCCGCCTGCGCTAGAGGCCAGTAGAGTTGCCTGTGAACCGCCTGTAGAAACCCATTTTCACAGGCGGTTCTCTTAGTGAACCGCCTCATTTACACAGGCGGTTCACTAAGAAAATCGCCTGTGAAAATGATTTTCCAATTTTTATTTTTTGGTATTTATATATTATTATATATATATATATATATATTGTTATTGAAACTAGTAAACCTTACTGGATGATGTTCAAATATAGCAACATGTAATTTAAATACTTCATACATACATCTATCATTACTTCAAAGTTTCATGCTCACAATAAAGCTACAAGTGTATGACACCTTATATACATTAGTCTCATGCTCACACACATAAAGTTACAAGTATATCACACACTATATACATCAATAGTTTGCACATGTCCTCTAAAAACTGCCCTGAGTAAGATTTAGACTATAAACCTCTGTGAGCGCTTTATACTCTGGCTTGGCTAATTCACTGTTATGATCATGATATTTTCCAAAAGTTGAGATGACATGTTTGATTAGGAAAAGGCTCACGTCCTCAACTATGTCGTACAACGTCTTTCATTGATGGTCGTCACCTTGGCTTTCTTGGAAGGTTTCATCATGTATCCTGACATGTCTCCTCTCACATGCTTGCACACATAGTATCCACAGAGGACAGATCCTGGTGGTTGCTTGTGGCACTAGATACAAAATAGAAAAATGGTTATTTATAGATGCTCGCACACACGTGGATTTTATAAGAGTAAGTTTTCATACAACTTACCGGCCAGTCATATATAACTTCCAATGGCTCCTTTTCTTTTTGCTTCGACTCAAGCTTTCCACCGTGGATTTTATAAAACCGCCATGCCCTACGAATACAATCAACATGTTAATTATTATTAAAATCTTAAAATGCAAAAGTATACGTGCATATATCTCGACTTACAGCTCTATGTTCTCAATGAAACCTGCATAGTTTGCTGGCGGGTAATTTGCGGAGTCTAGTACCACCACCCTTCCTTTTCTAGGATAAATGATGACACAGATTCAGTGGTCCCTGCATGAATCAAATTCATAATACATTTGTGCATTGAAAATATGTAGTTTGATCACCCAAAGTTATACGGTGTCACTGCCCAAACTCATACTTACCCAAAGTTGTACGGTGTCACAATCGATTTCCTATCTTGATACTTCTTCATACACTTTGAAATGTAGAAGGCGTACTTGGATTCAAATTGAAACTTTAAATTTTTCTTTTTCGCGGCACGTGCTTCACCTACTAAGCCTCTTAAATCGTCGTTGTTTTCCCCGATTCTGAAGGTGTGCCTTTCTTCGCATATATCATTTGGGTTTAGATAGCCAACCCTTTGCTCGGCACAATAATCGAAATCCTGGCCGTAAGTCAGCTCTTTCTAATCATATAGCATTCTACAAGGCACATGCATGTCAGATATTGAATATTGATGCAACAACAATGGATGTGTAACTATGTAACACTTACGGTCAAAATATATATATATATAATATATATATATACATATAAAGAAGCATTTATAGATATAAGTATTGGAAAAGCATTTATATATATATAAAGAACCATTTATAGATATAAGTATGGGAAAAGCATTTATATATATATATATAAAGAACCATTTATAGATATAAGTATGAGAAAAGCATGCATTTATATAAGCATTTATATATATAAAGAAGCATTTATAGATATAAGTATTGGAAAGACATTTATATATATATAGAACCATTTATATAAGCATTTATAGAAAACAAAGCAAATAAAAAAGAAAAAGAAGAAAAACCCCTCCCCTCTTTGCTTTCGGCCCGAAGGCCCAACTCAGCCTTCCCCCTCTCCCTTCCTTCTCTGCCGCGCGCGCCCAGCCCGAAGGCCCAGCTCGGCCTTCCCCCTCCCCCGCATGTTCAGACAGCCCGAAGACCAGGCTTGTTCGGACACCCGAACCCGCCCTTCCAACTGACAGACCGGGCCCGCACGTCAGGTTCGTCTTCCCCGCGGCTCGCCACCACGCCGCCTCCTTCGCACGCGCCCGAGCCGGCCGCCCTCCCCCGCGCACGCCGGAGCCGCCCTCCCCCGCGCGCGCCCGAGCCGCCCTCCTCCCACAGCTCGCAGCGCCACCCCGACCTCGGCCACGCGCTCCAGCCGCGGTACCGCCGCCGCAACTGCCCGACGCCGCCCGAGCCGTCCTCCAACGGCAAGCACGCGTCCAACGGCAAGCGCACGCTGCTCGGCGTGCCTCTGCGACCTCAGCCACCGCGCTCACGCTTGCACTCGCCCGCCACGCGCCGGCCTCCTCGCTGTCGACACCCCACCGCGCCACCGCGCAACCAATCGCCGCCGCCACGCCACTACAGAGAGAGAAGAGGACGGAGCGGCCGAGGACTTATCCCGGAGGAGGCTCCGGCTCGACGGAGATGGCCGGTGAGCGGCGGAAAGGGCGGCGGCGGCTCGTCGGAAAATCGGGCAGCCTTTTGGCGTCGTTTGGATTCAACTGGCGCCTTCGGACTTAGAAAATTTCGGGGGCGAGCGCGTGGGATATAAATACTGAGCCGATTTCTACTGGCGGTTGGCAATGCCAACCGCCAGTATAAATGAATTTGCAGAAACAATTCTAAAAAATTTCTAAAAATCATATCTTGAGAAATATTGTTCCAAAAGTTGTGAATAAAATTTTGTGGTGTTTGTATTGACAAGATATACATGCTACACATATGAAATGACATGTTTGGGATACTTTTATATGTATCTATATTTATATGCCTAATATATCGATTAATACATAAGCTTCAAAAAATCATATCTTGAGAAATATTGTTCCAAAAATTATGTCATTGTAACATGGGGTCGGAAATATATTGCAATATATTGAAATTACGTGAAATAAGCATAGGGTCTCCACATGTTCAAACATAAATAGGGTCTGACATTGTAACATAAATGGATTATATGGCAAATAACAAAAACAATCTAGACAGCTATATTGTTCTTCCTTGTCCATCGTGGTGCACCCAAGGTAGCGATTTCTGTTGTATGCTTTGGTGAACACTCCTTATTTTTAGTGGATGGTCATCTACAACGAGACACATGTTGCTGAACTCATTAAATTCATCCAAGTCAGATACACTATCAACCCCTATAGCTTGTTGCTTTCCAGTAATAACTACATGCTTTGGCTTGTCGGTATTTTTCTTCTCATTAGGACAAAGTATCTGTTCAACATAGAAGACCTGTGCAGCACGGTTAGCCATTATCCACGGATCATCTTTGTAGCCTACCTTACTTAGATCAAGAACTCTGACTCCATAGTTGTCCACTGTGATATGTTTGTCTTCAACCCATTAGCATCGAAACATAGGGACCTGAAATGTACCATAGTCTAGCTCCCATATGGCATCAACGTAGCCAAAGAACATATTTTCATCCCCAGTTTCAGAGTCTAAGGCACCACATCGAACTCCACTATTTTGTGCAATGCTCTTTTGGTCATTGGACTTGGTACAGAATGTGAAGCCACTAATGTCATAGCTTTGCCATGTTGTGACCTGACGTGATGGTCTAGAAGCCAACACCTTGATGGTGTGTTCCTCAATTGTTTCCCCCTCAGGAATGTCAAGCTCCTTTAGCTATGAGGTGAACTTATTCCTATGTTCCTTCATTAACCACTCATCTGTGTGCCCATGATTTTGTTTGTGAATCTCATCAATATGTTGCTCGATGAAAGGCTCCATTATTGAGAGTTGATGAAGTATGTTGTGATGTGCCTCGAGGACTGAATTGTAATCTTGCGGGACTAATGATTTCTTTCCCATCCTCCCTCTTCCATTCAGCCTACCATCATGTCTTGACAGAGGAAAACCTATTGCATCCTGGTCTTTTAAGACGCTGTTACAGAATGGACCACCAGACTCAATTGCCTCTTCGGTTAAGTACCCCTCTACCATGGACGCCTCAGGACGAGCACGAGTTGATACGTAGCCATTAAGTGTTGACATGAAACACTCATACGTCCACATCTCATGCAAATACATGGGACCCAATGCTGGAGGAAAACACATCTCGAACTGTGAAACTGTCTCCGCTGCAAATTCCTTAAGAGATGTCAACTCATCACGGTCGATCACCTTCTGTGAGATCCTATTGAAGAAGTATCACAACCGTGTGACTGCAACCTTTATCCACACTGGATTTATAGTCCTGATGGCAATAGGGAGGAAAGTAATCAGCATGGTATGACAATCATGTGAGTTGTAGTTCGTGAGTGTAAGGTCTTTCATTGACACAATACTTCGTATGTTAGAGCAGAATCCAGATGGGACCTTCAGATTCTTCAACCACACACACATCGAATGTTTCTCATCATTGTTGAGGTTGTAGCTTGCTGCCGGGAGATGGTACTTCCTATTTTCTTGAAGAATAGTGTGGAGTTCTTTTTTTATGTCTAACTGTACCATGTCCAGACGTGACTTTAGTCTTTCCTTTGTCTTGCCCTTTATGTCTAGCAAGGTTCCAATTAGGCTTTCAAACACGTTCTTCTAAACGTGCATACCATCGATCGCATGGCGTACGTCTAACTCAAGCCAGTATGACAAATACTCGAAGAAAATAGATTTCTTCTTGAACGTAGCCCCTGGAGTTGGTTTGACATTCTTTCTTGGTTTTTCGTCTGTTGTCTTCTTCTCGAAAACAAATTTAAGGTTCCTGACTAGGTTGAAAACTCTTTTGCCTTTACTGTTGTCTAGTGGGGCAGTGGACTGGAGAGTTCAACATTATTGTCGAAGTGCTTATCCATCTTCTTCTGGCGGTACCTGTGTCCTTTCGATAAGAAGCGTTTGTGCCTCATGTACACTATCTTCTTAGATGCAGTACGGGATACGTGAGCGGTTTCATCTATGCATACCACACAACCAACCTTTCCCTTAAACTATCCTGATAATGTGAAGAGAGCAGGGTAATCGTTGATGGTAACAAAGATAATTGCTCTCAACGTGAATGATTCTATGCGGTACTTGTCCCACATTTTAACACTTGTTTCCCACAATATCTTCATGTCTTCCATTAAGGGCTCCAAAAAAACATCCATGTCAACTCCAGGCTGTGTAGGTCCAGAGATAAGGATGGTTAGCATGAGATACTTTTGCTTCTGCATCAATCATGGCGGAAGGTTGTAGATGGTGAGGATCACCGGCCATGTGTTGTGCGTGCTGCTCCTCTCAACAAATGGATTCATTCCGTCAGTACTCAGTGCAAACCTAACATTTCTTTGTTCTTTTGCAAAGTCTTTGTGGTTGTTATTGAAATCTATCCACTGCTTGCCATCGGCTGGGTGTCGAAGCTTCCCATCGTCTTTGATGTGCTCATTAGAAGCATTCCAGCTCATAAGTTTGGAATCCTCTAGGTTAGCAAACAAACACCTCAATCGATCGACCACAGGCAGGTACCATATCACCAAAGCAGGAATCTTTTTCAGCACATAATAGTCTACTTCTTCTTTTTCTTTGCTCGTGGGTTTTGAACTCTGTTGGGTTTTCTTTCACTTCTTTCCTTTACACACCACTGAGGCAGCACATTATTCCTCTTTGTAGTCTTTATTCGTTTTATACCTACTTGCATTACACTTTGGACAGCTCTCCATGTCCTTATATTCGTCACCTCGATATAGGATACAGTGATTTCTATAAGCATGGATCTTCTCAACACCCATCGTGAGTGGACTGATTATCTTCTTTGCATAGTACGTGTTAGTAGGCACTTTGTTTTCCTTAGGAAGCATGTCTGTGATAATACTCAAGAATGCATCAAAGCCAACATCACAAATACCAAACCTAGCTTTGCATACCAACAACTTTAGCACCGAACGCAAGGTCGTGAACTCTTTGGTGCAACCCTTAGACTCATCGTACAAAGGCTCTTTTGTTGCCTTCATCAGGGCCTCCATACCTTTCTTGAAGAACATTGATGGATCTTCTGCATGAAGACGCAACGTTGACTCCAGGAATTCTGCATCTTCCGCAACCATATTATTTTGCATCACATCAGTTCCGACGCCTTCAATTCCTCCAGCGAAACCATGATCAGGACCATCGGTGACATGTTGTGTCTCGTGTACTAACTGAAACCCACCGTCAACAAACATATCTGGACCATCGGCGTCGATATTTGCACGGCTAACAGTTGTATAAGGCACAAAGCTCTCCTCTCCGTGCTTTGTCCAAATCAAGTAGTCCTTCATAAATCCTCGGCGGACAAGATGAGAAAGGATTTGTTGATGGTCATCAGATACAACAATATTTCTGCAGTCCATGCATGGACAATGTATGTGCGTCTTCTTTGTTCTCGAAGCATGGTTCTTAGCGGCATCAATAAACTTATGAACCTTGGGTATGTATGCTGCATCTAGTCTTGATAACTTATACATCAAGAATGACCTCTCCATCGATCAATACCTGATTTTCAAAAGGGAGAGACAAATATTATGTAACCATCTTAATCAACCTGAATTGAAGAAAATAAAGAAAATAAATGAACATCAAAACCTCCCCCTTAGAGTTTATTAGCCACTAAGTATCATTGATCAACATTAACACAACATTGATCAATGAAAACAAATAAATATATCTAGCATAAACTAAATTAAAAAGAAAAAATGAAAATGGAGCAAAAAATGTGGCTCAAATTGGCATCAACATGACATGAATAAACTAAGAAAACAACCTAGGTATTCTTCTCTCTCACTCATGGTGAAACCCTAGATCCAAAATGTGGCTCAAATTGAGTAAAAATGAGCTAAATGAGGCAATAGGGACATAAACTAACCTTTTTTAACAACCTCCTTCCAAGAAATGAAGATCAAAACCTCTCCCCTTGTATTTTGATAAATGTCCCCTTGTCTCTATAAATGAAGATCAAAACCTCCCCCTTAGAGTTTATTAGCTAGGGTTTAGGTCTAGCCACTAAGTATCACAATTAAATTAATGAAACATAAGTGCATAAAGTGCATAAAATAAATTGAGAAATAAAAAAGCATAATAAAAAACTTAAGTAGAATAATAAAAAAAACTAACAAAAAAACTACACTTCCCTCTATATATAAATTCTATTTAACACAACATTGATTCATGAAAACAAGTAAATATATCTAGCATAAACTAAATTAAAAAGCAAACATGAAAATAGAGAGAGGAGAGATGTTATATAATCAATTTAATCAACCTCACATGAATAAAACAAAGATAATAGCCTAGGTATTCTTCTCTCTCACTCATGGTGAAACCCTAGATCCAAAATGTGGCTCCAATTGAGCAAAAATGAGCTAAATGAGGCAATAGGGACATAAACTAACCTTTTTAAACCAATCTCCTTCCAAGAAATGAAGATCAAAACCTCCCCCCCCCCCTTGTATTTTGAAAAATCTGGACCTCCAAAATCGCTTCTAATGGAAAGTGGCGGCTAGAACTGTAGCTTGTCGGGAGGAAGAAGAGAGTGGGGGTCGGGAGGGTGGTATATATAGGCAGAGTCTACCACTGGCGGCGCCAGTGTAAATAGGCCCATTTACACCGGTGGTTGGCTTGCCAACCGCCTGTGGAAAGTTGGCATAAGCCAACCGCTAGTGTAAATGGGCCTATTTACACTGGCGGTTGGCCTCCACAGGCGATTGGAAACTCAGCCTGGGCCAAAACACACCATAGGCGGCGTGCAACCCAAAACCGCCTGTGGTGTGTTTTGAGGGGCGCCAGCAAAAACAGTTTTTCTACTAGTGTCGGTTAATCGATTAACCGAGGCATTTAGTGCAATGCAACCATCTCAGTTAACATGCGATTAACCGAAGTGGTTGCTTTATAATGCCTGTTAAGTCTAGAGTAAATTAAGTATTGAATTTTTAAATGTTCATTGATTAAAAAATGACCAAAGTAAAAGTTGTAGATCTCGAAAAGTTATAATATACAAAATTCGTAGTTGATAACTTTTACTTTTGAAATCATTTGGTAGAGGAAAACTATGTTTGAATTTTTCACATTTAAAATTTGAATTTTTCAAATAACCTCAAATAGAGAAACAACCTAAACGAAAGTTGTAGATCTCAAAAAGTTAATCAACTTTGTAGTTGACATTTTTTTCATTTTAAAGCATGTAACTAATAAGGATAATTATTTGTAGTTGTTACATATGAAACTCAAATGTTTCAAACCACTTCAGATAGAGAAATAACAAAAATAAAAGTTGTAGATCTTAAAAAGTTAAAAAAAAATTATAGTTCACAACTTTTTTTATTTGAATTCGTTAAGAGTCTTAAACACTCGTTTCATATTTGGTTAATTATAAAATGAGAAGAAAGAAATATCTATTGTTAACATGACAACTAGTGGTGTGGAGTTGTTGAGGAAGTTACACGTGAAGGTGAGGTTTTGGGTTCACCACCTTGGATTTTGCATTTTTTTAGCCTAGATTTGGGGTTTATAAAAATGATTAACCGAGACGGTTGGCCTATGTCGTCCGCTTTGGTTAACCTAATAACCGAGATGGTTGGCCTATGTCGTCCGCTTTGGTTAACCTAATAACCGCCTCAAATAAGGCCAAATTAACTGTGACCTTTCATCAAAGACGGTTGCCTTTGCCCGTCTCAGAAAATAAAAAACACCCGTCTCGATGAAGATTTCTTTAGTAGTGAAAATTGCTTGCTAAAAAAATAGGAGCATCTTTTGTAATATCTATAAAGGTATAGTGGAGCCACGACATACAACAGTTTTTAAAGAAACCATAAAAAATAGAAGTAATTGATTGAAAATATATATAAACTATAAAATTTGATGAACATAAGTATGTTTCTAAGATTTTAGTTGTCTAAAAAACATTACTTATTATTACATTTATAGCTCTATTGTTTAATTTTCTAAATGACCAACTTAAGTAGCAAACATAAGTACACAATAACTAGATTGACACTATTATAGCTGAAATTGAAATAGCACCGCTCTATCAAAGCTATAGCTAGGCAATTTTTTTTGGAACTAAGGCACAATCACTAGTACATATATCTTAGAGGCGATCGGTTTTGGGTTTTAAAGGCAGACAAGGGCAATCTCTTCCAACGTAAGGCCTTGGTTAATAGAGCCATAACCAAGGCGGTTGCCTTGCCCTCCTCTATTTATAGTATTAATGGAGGCGAGTGGTATAAGGCAACCGCCTCTGTTAACATGATTAATGGAGGAGGTTGCCTTATATTGCCCGCCTCCCTTAATTGTTTTAAAAAATAAAAAAAATATCAAAATGAGCCTGACATCGAGCCCAATCAAGCTCATCATCACGAGCTCCAGGATCCACTGTCGTGAGCTACTAGAACTGCCGCAACCAGCCCTAGATCCAGCACCCCCCTCTAGCATTGGATCTTCCACGGCCGCTACATATACCACCACAAGCAAAACCCGCCCCTGCAAGCACCTGGATCCACCACCGTGAGCTCCTAGATCCACCACCTGCCACCGTGTACTACCACATCAAGGAGGAGGATTTGTGCATATATGCATGCATATACTTAGGAGGGTTTGTTCTAGTTTTGAAAAAAAAAAGATGGGAACGGAAAGGACAAGCATACCTCACAGATGTTGTGGGTGCTCATCAGCAAAGGGCCCGAGGAAAATGTGGATGGCTAGAAGATGAGCTTGGTGGTGTACATCGATCTGGATGCTGGGCTTGAGAAGGGACTGTAGATCCACCATACCCTTGAAGGGGCCACATGCGGGACAAAGCGCTCGGACAGGCGCCATACCGGGATGGTCATGCGGGTCCTCCATTGGGTGGGCACATCTCTACGGGGATAGAATAGACAGAGGGAAAGAGAGAGAGAGGAAGATGCGAGCCACCATCGTTGTCTTTTGAGAGTGGTTGGGTGATGAGATACTTCTGAACCCTAAGTGACACTTATATTCATGGAACCTATCTAATGGAAGTGAGCCTCACATTGTGCCCGCCTCCATTAATTATTAATGGAGGCGGGCACCTTAATGTGACCACCTCCGTTAATCCATTAACGGAGGTCGTTGTTATTACGCAATTGCCTGAGATAATAGATGATTAATGGAGGCGATCGATTTAAGATAACCGCCTCCATTAAAGTTTAACCAAGGCAGGCCTTTGGAGGGAAACCTGGCTCGGAACAACGGAGGCAGTCGGGAGGTGTGCCCGCCTCCAATCAAACAAGGGTAATGCCACACAAAAGAAATTCTATAGTAGTGAATATAGCGGTAGCTGACAACGACAAAAATAGCTATAGATTAGTGCGGGTTCCTCCAATAGCTACATAGTGGAGCTATAGCGCTGCTATTCCATGGTGACTATGAGCAACTGCACAAAAATGATTTTAGGAGACAACATATTTGTTAATATAGGTAGACAAAAAACATCCTGTTTCAGAAAATACCTCATGATCCTTATTGATGGATATCCATTACGTATCAATGACCACCTCTGAAAATAGATTAATAGATGCATGCTTTTAAAGGGTCCATCTATGGAAACATAGTTTAGTTTCATGTAAGAGCCTCTTAAATTAAAAGGCCCACCTAAGAAAATAGGCCCAAAACACATATGACCCAAGACTTTGGATATATTTATATACGAGCACATAAGGTTGGAATCAAACTCTACTCTCTATTTTCCCCTCGGATGTCTCTTTCTCACCCTCGCTACTCACCTCCTCTGTCTATGATAAAGGTGTGGTGGCAGTAGCATGCCTAGCCTAGGGCATGGCCAAGTGCATGTCTTAAATAGCACAGATAGCTAGGGCCCATCTGAGGGTGTATCCTAGAGCGCCAACAACCCCACAACTGAGGCCATGGCCAAGAATGCACCCCCTTCTCCCGATAGGCACATATGAGCCCCTACTCTATCTCTCCATTCTCATTTGATCTCCATGGCTAGATCAACACAGTCTCTCACTCTCTTTCTCTCTTCCTCAAAGAGAGATCTGGTTAATTAGGACTAGGTCTGAGGTGTTGATGACAAAGGGCATAGGTGAGAAACTAATCTATTAACTTCTTCCTCCTTTCCATCTTAATGAATTGGTACTCAGAGTGCCAAATCTAGATGGCCAGGCTAGAGGCAACAACATCAAGAGAGACATCTATGGTGGCAATAGGGCAATATCAACATTGGTGAGCTCCATGATAGGTAATCACAGGGTTCCACACTGGGCAACAAGTAGCAATGGGCTTATTGGGCACAACCTTGTATCATAAGCAGTGTTTCTTTTGTTCATATTGTTGATATGATCAACATATGATTAATACTATGTTTAACAGTTTTCTATTTATAGTTTTCTCTATACTTATGATTATGTATCTCTATTGTTAACTACAATCATATGCTAAGGCCTTCATTTTTAAGGTAAAGTACTTGATTTTATCCTTTGGAGTGCTAACTTAAAGAATGAAGAGGAATCTTCATGGCACTATTACTCTTTGGCTCAAGAGCTTGTGATCTTCCTTTTTGTGGTAGTCTTTGGTTGATAGCCCTTCTATTCTTTCTTTCTGTTTTTTCCTTTATCTCTTGTTTCCTTTTCTTTCTTTTGTGTTGTGTTGCGTGTAGTTCCGTCTTCTTAAGGCTAGTCTCTTAATATATTGCTTGTTGTAACCTTTTGTTCCTAGTTTTGGTAACAATGCTCCCAAGGGGCTTTGGCCCATGGTTTTTGTTCAAAAAAAGATTAAGGTCAAAGAAATGTACATATGTAGCAGAGACTAAGATAACCTTCTGTTGATGTAACTCATGAAGTGGAGTTCTATATGAAGAGTGCTTTGAAATGTGAAACTATTGTTTAGTTTACATTTGGAGGGGCAGAGTTTGTAGTTTCACATCAATCTACTTTATTGATTAATTTGTTTGAGATGAATGTAATGTGTTGACAAAATTTATGGATAATAATAAATTTGTAATGGATCAAACAGTGGGCTATTATGGGCTCAGATAACTTAACTTGACTATAAAGTGAAATGATATAAGAAGCTCTCCATCATAATAAAAGAAGTTCATTAGTGATTCTCGTTCACCATTATTTCAAAGTCACATAATAAGCAAGCAGTGGTACAAAGTTCATTATGTGATTTTGTTTTGTTGATTATAACAAAAGAAATATAGAGATATTAGAATATAAGGGATGTGGCATTCTTTTAATCATCTTCATTTTGATGAAATTTTTCTTGGTGATGTTTCTTGCGCTTATATGAATGCTAAGATTTGCGGAGAAAGGTAAAAATGAGGAGGGCTGTCTATTATTTTGACATTCAAAAGATCAGTTGTGTGCTCCAATTTGAGGGTGTGGTAAGTCCATCTTATTAGTTCTATGGTGACATATAAGCACGCACTACATAATTAGCTATAAGTATATGATTAAGCTATTATACACTCTTAGAGATGGAGGCTTGCCTTTTTTGGCAAACATAGTCTAGGATTGGACCCTTGAAAAAGTTGTAAAAGTAGCATTGTGTTTTATGCATATGAAGTGTTACTGTTACATACTAATGAATAGTAAATCTGTTAACCACAAAGTTGTAAGTTGATATGACAATAATCTTCTTATGTCTTGGGGCACTATTGCAATCCTTTTGTATTGGTATATTGTTTTATTTAAGAATGGTTTTAAGATACGGAATACTATCTCTCTATAAGTGTTTTCTAATATGTATAAGTTGTCCAACTCGATATGTAGAGTGATTTCCATAGACGCTAGGTCTAATGGTACATAGATGACAATTGAAATTTTACATCTTGTATGCTGCTCTTTGGAGTGGAATTAATAATATAAAGATCACGTATGGTCTCTGTCGAGAGGGAGAATGTTAGGATTGATCTCAGCTCTTTCAGACTGAGTGGGTTATAACTAGGGTTGTCAGACACCTCCCTAGCCCCTATTAGGTTTTCTCGGGAATAGTACTAAAGATCATAGATCACTCAATGGTCAAAGAGTGGCAGTGATCCACGGAGTACTGCAAGTCTACATGGACAATGCTCATTTTTTCCACCAACGCCATGCGCCCATGTCTGCTGATAGGAGCAGGCACGATGACATATCTGTGGCCCTTAGGGCATCTCCTATCACCACATGTCATCGCTACTAATTAAACATGATTAGGGGTTAAGTGGTGGATTAGGTGTTCATGGGTTAGGCTATTTTCGTCAATCCTAAGTAATCATAATTCTAACAAAAGAAAACTGTCCAAATTGAAACGGCCAGAAAACAACACTTCAAGCAAATGGTAAACATACATACGAGTATCATAATACTCTATTAATTATAAAATCGTGGAGTGTTGTATTCAAAAAAATGTTGAATAGCGAGAACCAATCGTGAGGCTATTTGATTTAGTTTTTCTGTTGGAAATTTTGCTACACTAAGGTAGACTTAGTCTGTATCATTTTGACCACTTAAATTTGTTTGTCGTTAAATACATCAGGTTCATGTTTTTTGTGCAATTATGTATGACATCATAAGTTTGTTAGAAATAAAAAGTTTCATTATATTGTGTGCTCCCTCATATATTTTACATTTGAAGGATTCAATTAATATTGAATGCAGAGTACACAATCAAGGTAATTGCAAAAAGATCCGAAAATATACCAGTAAGGTATGGTATATCAATTAAGGGCTTGTTTGGATATCCATGTATTTACCCCAACTCAAGTAGAATGGAGTGTATTTAAACTAAGTTTCGCTCCAACATATGTGGTTTGGGATAAATACATGTTTATCTAAACAAGGTTGAAAGAATTATATCGGTATACAATATTAAAACCCGGAATATAAATTACACAAGGAAAAAGAGAAAAAAAACACAAACTATATATCCATGGGGAAAATGATAAATACATCGACAATGGCATGATTTGAGCCGTTTGAATAGTGTATGTACGAAATGAATTGAAGCTGTTGTTTTGAATAGCCATCAAAGTACAGTTTAGTTTCTTGTTCTAGCGGTTAGAAGTGTAAAACTTTCATTCAACATTACGTAAATAAAAAATGTTTATTACAATAAATCAAAGAAAGACAAATAAGAAATAGAAAGGGTCCGGTTAATCAATACTAAATTAATAAAAGTTGGCCACATATTGTCATCAGTTGGCAAGGGAGTAGACGGAGAGCATGATGATGAGCGCCATGCACGCGGCGGCGGCGAGCATGAGCCCCGCGGAGGCGTACGCCAGGTGGAAGAACCTGTCCATGTCCCGTTGGAGCTTGTCGACCTCGGGCGTCCGGATGGTGCCGTCGAACTGCCCGTCCAGGTAGCGCTTGACGTCGTAGGTGAAGCCGAACCCGGCGGCGGCCCCCGATGCTAGCAGCAGGGCGAAGACGACGTCGGCGAGGACGAGGACCAGCGCCACCGCCACGGTGCCGCGCATCCCCCTGGCGATGCTGACGGCGGCCAGCGGGAGCTGCAGCAGCGTGTACGCGCACCCGATGACGGCGACGGCCAGGACGTACCTGTAGGCGTGGACGTCCTTGAAGGTGAACTTCTGCGGCGGGTCGCTGTCGACGTTCAGCTTGTCGGCGGCGATGAGCGCGAGCGAGGCGGCCAGGAGGCCGAGGGTGAGGAGCCGGAGGAGGATCAGGACGGAGGACGGCAGCAGGACAGATCGTGACGCCATTGTTGTTAGCTGCGAAATGAAGTTCAGTTTGCTTCACCGGGTTATACCGTATAGTAGCTACAAGCTCGATCTTTCTTCCCTGCAAACTAACTGAGTGTAGTTGGCTACTTTTTGCCGCGTTCAGCGTTCAGCGTTCAGCGTTCAGCTAGGCAGAGTTTTATCACTGGAGCATAGCTGCCGCCTTAGGGTTCGTTCGTTTTACATGGATTGAGTGCCGAGAATGATTCCAGCTGGAATTGGCTCGTTAATTTGTTGTTTCTGGGCCAAAATCCAAGGTAACAGAATCGTAGTCTTATTGGGATTAACGTACGGGGGATGAGATGTCAGGGGGATATGCATGGTTCCTGCTTGTACATATGTCGCCATGATCCACTCGTGCCGGCCGCCCACGACATATCTTTGCGTTATTGGCTGTTGGGGCTTTGATTTGACTTGGTCACCTGCCTGTCCGTACGTTGTTCATCTCCATCGATCGCCAAGACGACGCTGTGGCGAAAAGATCCAACAAGAAGGGGCCCGGCCGTGGGCCTTGGACTTTTCGCTATTGTATTTGCCGCGTCGGTCGCCGGCTCGCGGGCGGCCGGTTTACCTTGCCACTACCCGGCCCTTTGCCATTGTTAGAAAGTGAATGTAATTGAACAAGTGATTGGAAGAACTGTATTGTTTCATTGATCTCTTAGATATATATTAGTATAGTGCTCGTGCTAACGGTACGATAACATTTTGGTATATATATATACAAATTAGAATAAAAATATATGCAAACTAAAACAAACCAAAACATGGTTCCCTGCGTAAGAGTGTCCATCACTAGTACAAAACCGGCCTATACTGGCGGTTCTAAACCCATTTCTATACGCGTTTTCTAGCCAGTGGCGGAGCTCGAAGCAAAATATAGGGGGGGGGGCATTTTCAAATCTGGCTCAGACTGATTGAGAGACGAGCGTGGCCACGCCGCCGCGCCAGCTGCTGAGCCGCTGGGGCCTCGGGTCAGCCGGCCGACCGCCGAGGCGCCGACGGGCGACACAATCAGAATTCAGCGCCACCGCCGATGACTCCAGCTCGCATCGACAGACGACGGCTCCGCAGCTCTGCCTTCGATCGGCTCGCCTCCGCCCGTCCGCCGTTCCGTCTTCCGTGGCCGTGGATTATTTGTTCCCTTTGCTTTACGTGTGTTGGGCTGTTGGTGTTGGGCTGTTGGCTGATGTCAGGTCCCAGCATGTTGTCCAGCGCCCCAGCCCATCAACTAGTTTTATTAGCTAAATTAGTATAGCACATGTTGTTGATCATAGTAAATCTCTATTTTTTTGGGCCAGGGGGCTGGAGCCCTCTATGGCCAAATGGGACATTTCTACTGGCGGTTGTTTGAGAACCGTCTGTAGAAACCCATTTCCACATGCGGTTCTCTTAGTGAACCGAAGAGAACCGCATGTGGAAATGATTTTCCAGTTTTAAATTTTTGGTATTTATATATTATTGTATTATTTAATATATACATATATATTGTTATTGAAACTACTAAATCCTATTGGATGATGTTCAAATATATAGCAACATGTAAATTAAATATCTCATACATACATTTCTTTCTTCAAAGTACTATGCTCGCAATAAAGTTACAAGTGTATGACACATTATATACATGAGTCTGACGCTCACACACATAAAGTTCATTTCAGACTTCAGATTGGATCATATATATCTCATGCATGCTAACCAAAATATATGCAAGATAGAAAAATAAATTGAAAAATCAAAGTTCATTTCAGACTTCAGATTGGATCATATATAACTAATTCTCATATTTCTAAGATCACATAAAACAATCTAGGTTGAGTCTTTTCCAATACAGCAAATTGGATCATATATAGATTTATGTGCTACAAAACTCCTAACACATTAAAGGCGGCATTACATTTTGCATCTCTCAACTCACAAGAAACACGACAAAGGAAAGCTAGCATGCTACATCAATATATGCCGACCATCAAACACCATTTCATTTTATATCTGAGTTCGGATGAAACAAAACATTAAAAAAAACAACTAAAAGTTCACTTTTACATGAGAAAATATACTTCAATTAGCTGAGGGCTCATCTAACCCGATAGCATTTCACAGAAACAAAGTAATGAAATAAGCTTTATTATATTGTTTTAGGAATCCATACATCTGGACCTATGCATGTGTACAAAATAGAGACCCCTTCCATAAAAAAAAATATGGCAATGGTTCTTATTTTCAAAGGAAATTGCAAAAAATATATGCATATTTAAAAATATATTACTATATTTTTTAAAAGAATATATCATATAGCAATGAGTTGGATCAAGAATAGTATCTGCATGCTAGAGGCTATTGCCTAGGCTGGGAATTCCCTATGCTGCACATCACTACAGGTCTGCACATCCAGCACATTCTGGATTAACTGCGGAACAGGTAGAAACGCGTTGACGACGCAGGCTCGAGATATGCCTGTGCTTGTCGTGGACTCTCACAGGCAGACTTAACTATTTCCGTCGCACAGTTTGCACACCGTCCTCGTGCACGGCCCTGCCGAGAGGCTGCATGTGTTGGGGATATTACCTCGGTATATCCCAGGGACCTTATGGGTCTACCGATCAGGAGATGGCCTAGCCCGCGAGGCCTTACGGCACGCGACCAGCCCGTCGTGTTCGCCAAGGACTCCGAAGAAGCCTAGCTCGCCAAGGAAGATCCTAGTAGATAGACTCGGATCCCTTGCCTTAAGGGACCGATCATAATCTATTAGGATATGGAAATTGTAATCCTGCTCTCCAACTATATAAGACGAGCAGGGACCCCCTCGAAAACATCTCTCTCACAATCCCTCAGATCTCATCTACACCTCGTGTAACCTGATACTCATATCAATCCAGCCACCAAAACACAGGACGTAGGGTATTACGGCGATTTTTCAGCCCGAACCTATCTAAATCGTCGTGTCTACGCTCTCTGTGTTACACTTGATCACCGTCGCCACACCTCCGCCTACAATCTACTACCGTGGGGTACCCCCTAGGTAGACTGCGACTCATATTCATCGACAGTTGGCGCGCCAGGTAGGGGCTGTGTGCATCGACTCCATGGCTCGTCAAGCGGTTACCTTTCCTGGATCCATGGTCATCCCCGCAAGCGGCGCCACCCTCCAGATTGGATCTATGGTCTGGACTATCCATGGCACTGTCTCCGTCTCCGAAACCGCGGAACCCGCGCGATTCCCCGCGCCAAACTCTCCTTCAATCGAAGATCCGACCACTAAGATGGTTCAAAGCGCTCCTGATCGCATTGCTCCTAACGATCTTGTAAGCGCTATCGACCAGATTGACGAAGACCTCGCCGAATGCCTCGACCTCATCAACACCGCTCGCCGCCGACTCCGTCCGTGCGCGTCGGCCGCACGGAAGAACACCACGGAAGTACCACAACATCGTCCGACACCTGGTCCCGCGAGCCATGGTACCGGGCGAAAGCGCCACGTGGCAACAGCTATAAAGAGGTCCTCAACGGCCCCTTCCCTCTTCACGGACAAGGGAAACACACCATGCGAGAATGCATCGCCCTCAAGGAGGCCGTCCAGAGCAAAGCAGAAGCAAAGCGACAGGCCAATAGCCCTTCAAGAGAAGACATGGCGGAAGCTCCGACCACCAACTTCACAGAGGCCACACGCATCTTCCCCATATTCCGCGGGCACCCAGGTGGCAATGGTAAGCGTCGCCGAGCTTTTACTACCAGCAGTAGCGTTCATATTCCTCCACTAGATTGGACAAGGCGCCGGATTCTCTAGAGACGATCATCGGGTACGACACGACTACCCTGGTCGCTTCCCCTGGTCGTCAGCGCAGCTGTTTCGACCAGCCTCTTCAAAAAGATACTCGTCAACGGAGGCAGCTCCCTCAACATTATTTTCCCAAGCACGCTCCAACGACTCGAGTTTCGGGAAAGCAGCATCGCCCTAGCAAACTTTTCCTTCCATGGCATAATCCCCGGTGAAAGCTCGAAGCTGTCCGGACAGATCATCCTCCCAGTACGGTTTGAGTCTGACCGCCTAGTCCGCGAAGAACCTGTCGATTTCATGATCGCCGACCTTGATACTCCATATGACGCCATCCTCGGACGACCTGCACTGTCAAGGCTCATGGCAATACCGTACTATACCTACTTAGTGCTCAAGATACCAGCACCACAAGGGGTCATCAGTCTCCACTCCGATCTTCAGGTCACCTACGAATGTGAGCAAAAAACAATCGGGGATGCGACCAGGCAGGAACAACAGTACGGCACCCAAATCTGCCTATCTGATGCGGTCAAGCCACAAGCAGGGGACTTCGACATCCCAGAGCCCCCAACCACGCGTGCTTTGAAGAAATCCAGGGAGACGAAGACGGTGGCCCTAGACGACGCCGACCCTGAGAAGACTGCCATGATCGGCGCCGACCTCGACCCCGAACAAGAAAGCGCGCTCATCAGCTTCCTACGGCGCAACATCAACATCTTCGCCTGGAAACCGGCGGACATGTCAGGAGTTCCCCGCGACCGCGCCGAGCACTCCCTGAACGTTGCAGAAGGGGCCAAGACGACTCGCCAGAAGCATAGAAGGTTCGCCCCGGACTGCAAAGAGTCCATTAAAGCAGAAATAATCCGGCTCCTAGCCACAGGGTTCATTAAAGAAGTAAATCATCCCGATTGGCTCGCCAATCCGGTGCTTGTAAGAAAGAAAAACAATGAATGGAGAATGTGTGTCGACTATACAAGTCTCAACAAGCACTGCCCGCCCGACCCTTTCCCTCTCCCGCGCATCGATGAAGTCGTCGACTCCACCGCTGGATGCGAGCTCCTCTCATTTCTCGATTGTTATTCCGGCTACCACCAAATAGCGCTAAAGGCGGAAGATCAGATCAAAACATCGTTCATAACTCCTTTCGGCGCCTACTGCTACACAACAATGTCATTCGGGATAAAAAACGTCGGCGCCACACTAGTGCGCTATACAAGAATGTTTGAAAGAACTCATTCCAGGGAAGGTCGAGGCCTACGTAGACGACGTAGTTGTAAAAACGCATTCCGCAGATACACTGATCGCCGACATAGAGGCAACCTTCGAGGCCCTCGACAAGTTCAGGTGGAAGTTAAACCCAAAGAAGTGCATCTTCGGGGTGTCATCAGGAAACCTGCTCGGCAACATCGTTAGCAGGCAGGGAATTTGGGCCAATCCGGAAAAAAAACGCTGCAGTTCTTCAAATGAAGCCTCCGTCCAACGTCAAAGATGTACAAAAACTCACGGGGTGCATGGCCGCCCTAAACCGCTTCATCTCTCGCCTCGGTGAAAAAGGTCTCCCGTTCTTCTGACTCTTAAAAGGTGGATAGAAGTTCGAATGGAATGACGAGGCCAATCGCGCCTTCAACGACCTCAAGCAATACCTCACCGAACCTCCCATCCTTGTCGCGCCAAAAGAGGACGAATCAATGTTGCTTTACATTGCCGCCGCCAATCGAGTCGTCAGCACCGTCATGGTGGTCGAACGTGAAGAAAGCGGACGTGTATACCTAGTCCAACGACCATGCTATTTTGCAAGCGAAGTACTGAACGAGTCAAAAACAAGATATCCTTAGGTGTAGAAGCTGTTATACGCAGTCCTCATCACCGCACGCAAGCTCTGCACTATTTCCAACGACAACCTAAGGTGACAGTCGTCACCGAATTCCCCTTAGGCGACATACTGCGCAACAAGGACGTTACAGGACGAATAATCAAATGGGTGGTGGAACTGGGAACAGTCAACATAACCTTCCAAGGGAGACATACAATCAAGTCATAAGCACTCGCTGACTTCATCGCTGAATGGACCGACATCCAGGCCCCAGTAAACACCGAAGCCCCCGAGCACTGGACTTTATTCTTCGACGGCTCATTATCCATTCATGGAGCTGGCGCCGGCCTCATATCACCGTCCGGAGATAAGCTTCGCTATGTCCTGCGACTGCTATTCCCGGCATCCAACAACGCTGCCGAATATGAGTCGGCACTACACGGGCTCCGCATTGCAAGCGAACTCGGCATAAAGTGCATCATCGTCAACGGCGATTCGGCCCTGGTAATCAACCAGATCAACAAAGAATGGAAGTGCTTCAATGAGAAAATGGACGCATATTGTACTGCCATCCAAAAATTAGAAGGCAAGTTCTTCGGGATCGAATACCACTACGTTCTGTGTGATCGAAACCAGGCAGCAGACGAAATGTCCAAACTGGGATCATCGCGGTCTCCCATCCCGGTAGGAATTTTCGTCCAAGACCTACGTGGGTCGTCAATCGTCGACGAACATGAAGCCCCACCTGATGACGTACCACCACCACAAGCTAACATGCTGGTCCCCGCAAGCACCGGCCGACCATTCGACTGGCGAGACGATTTTATCCAGTACTTCTCCAACAATGTAGTACCATCAGATGAGACAGAAGCGGAGCGACTAACACGCCGAGCCCACAACTACGTCCTCGTTGATGTACGCTGATGAGGAAGAACTCCAAGTTCGAAGCACTACAGAAATGTGTCTCCAAGGAGGACAGCGCAGCTATCCTACAAGACATTCACACCGGCACATGTGGGAATCATGCTGCCACAAAAATGCTAGTACGAAAAGCTTTTCGAGCAGGGTTCTATTGGCCCATAGCGGTCGCTGACGCAGAGCAAATGGTGCGAACCTGCAAAGGGTGCCAATTTTTTGCCAAGCAAACTCACCTCCCCGCCCAGGAACTCCAAATAATACCAGCCTCCTGGCCCTTCGCTTGTTGGGGTCTTGATATGCTCGGCCCTTTCCGACCAGCCCCGACAAACTTCAAGTGGATCTACGTGGTCGTCGACAAATTCTCCAAGTGAATCGAGGTCAAGCCGATCACTAAAGCTTCGGCCAGGAGCGCAGTCGCCTTCATTGACGAACTCATACACCAGTTCGGCGTACCAAATTCAATCAACACCGACCTGGGGTCAAATTTCACCGGAAACCTTTTCTGGGATTTCTGTGAGGACAACGGAATACTAGTCAAATACGTCTCCATCGCCCACCGCAGAGCAAAGGGTTAGGCCGAACGCGCGAACGGAATGATACTAGACGCACTCAAGAAAAGGTTATATCAGGATGAAGAAAAGAACGCAAGTCGCTAGTTGCACGAACTGCCCGTGTTTCTTTGGGGACTACGTACCCAACCCAGTGGTAACACCGGCGTGTCCCCGTACTTCATGGTGTTCGGCTCCGAAGCTGTAATCCCAACCGACGTCGTCTACGGCTCTCCGCGGGTAGCATACTACGACGAAGAGACATCAGACCAGGCTCGAATTGACGACATCGATCGCCTCGAAGAGCAGAGACTAACCTCATGCATGCGTACGGCCAAATACCTAGAGGTCGTGCGTCGATACTACAACCGCAACGTCAATTACAGATCATTCACCATAGGAGAACTCGTCCTCAAGGGGAAACTGAAGACCGAAGGCATGCATAAGCTTTCTTCACATTGGGAAGGCTCCTACATCGTCAAAGAAGTCACCCGACCAGGGTCCTATCGGCATGCAAACCAGGAAGGCGTCGACGTACCTAACTCATGGAGCATAGAGCACCTTAGGCGCTTCTACGCCTGACATACTTGTACCATGTATTACGCCTATATCAATAAAAGTTTGACATTTTCGCCCCTATAGTTCCCTCATCTCGACGACTCCTACAACACGCCTACGGCGTTCGACGACCTCTGCAAAACACATACGGCATTCGACGACCTCTCCAAAACGCAATAGGGCGTTTCTCCAAACAGTCTGGCCATAACCAGAAAGCTCCTGAAGCTGGCTCGTCAATGAGTCATAGCGAATAGAAGTAGCTACCCTAAGCACTACGACTACATTGACAAGCCTCCCAAATGATATTTCCCCAGAAGCCGGGCGATATCATTTGGGTCGGGAGCCATGAGGTTATGTGCCCAGAATCTGTATACGACCACGGTACGGTCGAAGACTCTACAAGCAGCATGGCTTTTCGCTCAGCGTCTGCAGGAACGGTCTCCACAGGCCCTGGTCACACCACGATCGAGCCTCTCAGAAAAGGACCCTGTCTCTGGGATCTCCCTAAGCGTGCATGAGCTGCTCGCCCTCTGCGCCGCGGGTTGCCAGCAGCGTGCCTCCTTGGGAGTCCTTATGTATCCTACGCGTGCAGTGACGCTAGCCCTACGATCTGGACCATTTGAGACCCAAGGCCAAACGATTCATCGCTACGGCTCACGACTCAGCTGGCACGAAAGGACATACAAGTGAAATAAAAGCTCACCACCCGGATAAACATAGCTTTGATACATTTCACTTAGAGGTCCACACCACCCTTGTATTACATACAAACAACGGCTACCTCGTAGCAAAAAACTCCATGTCAGCAAGAAGATCCCCAGCAACCGCGTCGGCCTCCGCCTCCAAGCGACCCACATCCAACTCCGAAGTACTCGCTGCGTAACCACTTCGTACCCTCTGCAGATCAACTGGTGGGTAGTGTGATCGCAGCATCGCAAAAACCATGGGAGAGCATCTCCTGTGTTGCCAATGACGCAAACGACTTGAAGCAACCATAGAACCCTCGCGTCCTCGACAAAACATTAGCAATAGCCCCGTCCGATGGAGGAGAGGAGACAAAAGCAACATTGTCTACGCAGACCATCACCGGTCCGACCTCCTCAACCAGGCTCCAAAACCGGCTGCGCCCGGCAACAACTTCGGCATCCAGTTCTACTAACATTAAAGAACATAAACACAGGGGCAAAGCAACGACTACAGAAACCAAATAGGATATCAGCACCAACCTTTCTTCGCCTTCGATAGCTGGTCGCGAAGACTCAAGTTGTCACGTTCTTTCTCCAAAAGGGCCTTCCCAGCTCACACGTCCGTGCACAGGATTCCTCCAAAGACTTCCCCAAAGATAGAATTCGAAGCTTGCATTCCCGACTCATCCTCAGCAACGCCTGTAAAATTGTGGTTAAGCATGCGATTGATCAAAGAAAAAGGACACCTACGACTCACCTTCACTTTATCCAAGACGTCCTGGTCACAATCAGAACTCTCATTATCAACAAAAACCACCCCGCGAGTGGGGCAATTCCACAAAGTCGTCTTCAACGACAGAAGCTCGCCTTTGCCTCTTCCTCGAATGAGAGACAAACGTCAACGGCACATCATCATCTTCGGAAACCACAGCAAAATCAGAAGGAACCCCAGGGTCTCCTGAAGAATCTAAGCCACCGTCAAGTCTCGGGTGATCCGTAGCCCAGGGCTCCGACCTCAACAGTTCAGGATCAGCAATAATTGTCTCTGCCCCAGGCAACCCCTCTCCAACCAGACCTTTGTCAAAAGCCTTCGACGCGACACTACACAACAATCCAGCCTCATCAGGTGATACCATGACATAAACCACGAATCATCCAAAATCAACACAACAAGAAAGACACTCACCTAACAGGCACCTTCTGACGAGAGAGTCTGACCACCCTAGGCGACCTCGAGGAGCCGGCCACCCCTGAGGTCCTCATTCCAGAGCGTGCGCCGAGCGGAACGTCTTCACAACCCCGGGTTGGCAGATTTGGACATTCACCAGAATGATCGGAACCACTTGGCTCCGTAGTATCACCACCCGCTGGAGGCATACAAAATTCTGGCAACACGCCAGGGGTCGGTGACAGGGCGAAATAAGACGCGCGATCTTCACCATGAATCTACACAACCGAGAACATATGTAAAAACGACGAACGCCACAACAAAACAACGCAAGACAGACCTGTAGATAACAGAACCTGAGGAGGAGGGCAACGAAGATAAAAAGCCTCCCTTGGACGGCGCAACGAAGAACGCTTCGAAAGGTCAAAGATATAATTCAAACGCTTGTTAGCAACAGCTGGCTCGATACTTTCAGGCGCCTCCCGAGTACTGTCACCTTGACAAGCATATTTGAAAGTTGGATGCTCACATCACCTGACGATGAAATTACACGCTACCCGCATGCCGTCAAGAGTACGGCGATCAAGCAACTTCAGCAGCAACTTCACTGTGTCCAGACCGGCCTTAGACGGCAGCTCCGACCACGTTTCGAGAACCGTAGGCACCAGCACGGGGTCACACGGCGCGCAGGGCTCTTCCTAATGAACATAAAACCACCTTGACTTGTGCCCCACAAATTTGGAATACAGCGCCATGGAGATGTACTCACTAGACATGCCATCCCTAAGCTGAAGGTATACTGCACTGATAACACCAGATGACCCAATACCATTCGTCTTCAAACGAAAGAAGTATCAGAACAAATCAAAATGAGGATAAATCCCAATAAACGCCTCGCACATGTGGATGAATATCGCAATATGTACGATCGAGTTTGGATTCAGGTTGCAGAGCGAGATATCATAATACCATAAAAGACCACGCAGGAAAGGATGGATCGGAACCTCGAAACCACACTGGAAGAAAGGTTCGAACACCACAAGCTCACCCGTGTTCGGCGTCGGAAATAACTCGCCAAACACTGACCGCCATTCGCCGACCTCCTTATCCAGGAGCAGACCACCGAAAACGAGAGCATTAATATCATCTTCCTTCAAGGTGCTCCAAGTCCAATGCTCCGCCCAAGGCGGCACCACCAGATCCTCAACCCTAACATTTGGGGATGGCGACACAGAAGCCCTCCTAGCTGCCGACGATGACCTTGTACCCGCTGCTGCGGATAGCTTCCCAACATTTCCCTTCTTTGGCGCCATTCCTGGCGAACAAAGCAATCAAGCAACACGACGGATGACGAATCTAAGAAATGTCGGGGGAAATGCTGGGAATATATGGCAAAAGATAAAGAGCTTTCGCTATCATAGCAGAATAAAAACTACCGCCTCCGCTAAGCCTGCCCTTTATACCAAACGGCGCGGCGCTCCACCTCCCAGGGTTTTTGGGAAACCGCAACGATCAAATACGGAAGCGCCACGCCGCCAACTTTCTTGCACCGCGACTTGGGCCGCCGACTGCGCGGTTAACTCAGCCCATTTACTCCCTCTTCGTTCCCCTTATACATTAACTTCCAATTAATCTCCACAATTTATGGCAAATTATCTACTGAAAATACCACTAACGCTACAGTCCCAGGGACTGGATGTGCAACCTTATTATAACCTCTTTTCTGCAGCTATAGTAACATGGCAATAGTACTCTGGTTGGCAAGCAACACCAAATTGATCGTCAACAAGGATGCTCGGGGACTCCGTCGACAACAACAAAGATTCGACCGACTGGTCGCATTCCTGACCAGGCTCGGGGACTTCGTCCAGCATCACACCAAGCAAGGCACACCAAGCATAGAAGGACGGTGCGAGGCAAGACAACGCCCGGGGACTGACACCCAGGGACTACGAATCAAGCAATATGACTCTGATGCAAGCACCTCCTAGGCTCCTCACATCAGGCTCGGGGACTATGGGTATTCGCAGTCGTTTCTTACTAAACTCATATTTAAATCCTTTTGATCCTGATACAAGAACCTCCCAGTTTTTTACATCAGGCTTGGGGACTGCAGGTATTCGCAGTCGTTTTTTACAAAACTCATGCTTTACTCATTATTTTACTTCATTCATCCTTTATCTTTTATAAAGCTCGACACCACGTGCATACTTCACCTGCTACCAAGCTCGGTGACTAAGTGGGTACACTTCACCTCGCGGTGAATGTACCAATTTTCTTCTCGATGAGGCTCTGCTGTTTTTATCTCTGCAGAGTCTAAGTGGGTACACTTTACCAAGGAAGGGCCTTTCAAAAGTTTTCTTCTTCTTCAGCACGTCACATTTTACCGACAAGCAGCCGCAGCATCCGACGAGGCGACCAACTCGCGCATCAATCCACGACGCGCTCGACCAGCCCGACCTGGTCGGGGTGCTTCTTCGAGCAGCACCTCGACCAGGCAGCCTGGTCGGGGCTTCACGACGACCTCGATGCTTGATGGCGACAAGCTGTACACCTCCAAGGATAATGCTGCGGGCTTGCCATAAGAATACAATGTGCTCGGGGACTTGTTGGGGATATTACCTCGGCATATCCCTAGGGACCTTATGGGCCTACTGACCAGGAGACGGCCCAGCCCGCGAGTCCTTGCGGCACGCGACCATCCCGTCATGCTCGCCAAGGACTCCGAAGAAGCCTTGCTGGCCAAGGAAGATCCTAGTAGATAGACTCGGATCCCTTGCCTTAAGGGACCGATAGTAATCTATTAGGATATGGAAATTGTAACCCTGCTCCCCGGCTATATAAGGCGAGCGGGGACCCCCTCGAAAACATCTCTCTCATAATCCCTCAGATCTCATCTACACCTCGTGTAACCTGATACTCATATCAATCCAGCGACCAAAACACAGGACGTAGGGTATTACGGCGATTTGCCGGCCCGAACCTGTCTAAATCACCGTGTCTACGCTCTCTGTGTTACGCTTGATCGCCATCGCCACACCTCCTCCTACAATCTACTACCGTGGGGTACCCCTAGGTAGACTGCGACACATATTTCGTCGACGGCGTGCGTCCCACAGCAGCAGCCGCCGTCCTCGCGCATCCCGAGCCCACGATAGGGTGCCACCGCAGCCTTGCGCGCCGAGAACCGCCGCCGCCGCCCGCACCCCCTAGCCCCGTGGCCGAGCTCCACTGCAGCCTCGCGTGCACCGATAATCCCGGCAAGATCTGCCGCCGCCGGATTCGCCTTGAGCGATGGCATCGATGCACCGGCCGCGGAGTGGAGTATCGCGTGGGGGCGACAATAGGATTCGCACGTGGCGGCGGCGCCCTAACCTGGATGTGCATTTGGTTTTTCCGTAGAAAAAAATAGGGAGCAAGGTGCTGCGCTGGGATTGATTCGAACCCAGGCCAAGCCTTGCGAGATGTCGAGGGAGTGCGGGGAAGGACGGGGAGGATTTGATACACGTGATCTAGACCGTTCGATTTGAGTGAGTAGGGAGAGAGAAGGTGAACAAATAAATCTGGACTGTTTGTTTTAAAGGAGCTGGTTTTGTGGGTACGATTTCGTGGGTGTATGTATTGGGACCTTCTCAGTGTGGGACGTTTTTTTGGGTGGACCTAGGGGAAAAAAGATGGTGAATTAGTAGGGTAGATTTCAGCAGCGATCACTTACATCTCATACAAGACATTAGCTGTTTGTTTCTTCTTTAATTTCGATCACTTACTTGCTCGCTGCCATTCTTAACCACTCTGTAAATCTGTTGGATAAGATATAAAAAACAAAATTGCTATTAGTGACCTCTGCTGGAATATCCTCTACAAGACTGCAAGCTATTACTGTCAATCTAAAAACTTACAACTCACACAAAAGGTCAAGAATATAAATTGAGTAGCAAGCTCCTACCAACACTACAACATAGTACATGGAGCATGCTCATGCTCTTTGCTGTCCTCAGGCACATAGTAGTTATTCCTGATGCAAGAACAAACCATAGTTAGTTCAGAGTTAAAGTTATAGTGTTTGGAAAATAAAAACCATCAGTATTATTACTCCTCTACAACTATAAGTTACAAAAGGATAGTGCTCATATAACAGTTGCAGTAAAACCAAAGACGATGGAAATATGTAATAACTTGTCCGTACTTACCACTAACCAAAATGGCTGATTCGATTACTGGCTACTTGACTCAATCACGGCAAGGCCTGCGTGCTGCTAGACATCGCTCCATCATCCCATCCCGGCACATGCGTATATCCATATCAGATTTTAAATGAAAAAATAGAAATATTTAAACTAAAAAGGTTTTATGGATTTTGCATGTGGATCCATAAAAAGCAGTGATAAATTTAGAAATAATCTTCAACATTTCAAAAAACTCAAAAGTCAAATTTGAGTATAAATAAACCTATAATGCTTGCACTCATGATTTGCTACTCACCATGGTTGACCGTGCATCAGTGGCTGTGGAAAGTGGTCGTGATCTGCTGCCGCCGGCCGGTGTGGAGGGCTCGCACGCGCTGCTGTCGTGCCTGCTCGAGGAAGGGCACTGGATCTCACCGTGGCTGGTCGTGCATAGATCCCACGGGTCGCACGCCACGCCGCTACCACTGTCGGCGCCGGGATCTCACCATGGTTGGCCTTGTGTAGATCAGGGATGGGCCGCACGCCGCGCCGCTCCAGGAAGGCCGCTAGGATCTCACCGTGACCGGCCCTTGAGCTCTAGGGCGTTGACGGCCGCGAACGCGGTTGGGGCGTGCATGGGCGCCGCCGTGGGCTGGGGTGGGTTTCTGGCCGCTGGGGCTCGGTAGGTCGGCGGTCGCGGCTGGGGCGGGGCGGGAGGGGGCGGTTTCAGCCGAGGCACCTGGGGAATGCGGATCGAGGTAGGCAACAATTTTTTTTTGCCGGGGAATGCGGAGCGGAGGACCGGGGATGTCGCGTGCGTGAATAGCATGCAGTTTGCTGGCTGCCGGGCTGCACATGGGATGATGAGGATTGGTGAGGAAGGAGGATCATACACGCAATCCTGACCGTCAGATTTGAGTGAGTAAGGAGAGAGAAGACTTAGAATAAATCTAGACAGTAGATTTTAAACATGTTATTTTTCTGGGTACAATTTGATGGGTGGGTGGATGGTGGGCTTCTCAGCGGGAACGTTTTTTGGTGTGGGTCTAGCAAAGAAAAATATGGTGAATTAGTAGGGTAGATACATATGAAGGGGTGTCACGAAGAGACACGACTGTTCAAAGGGGTGTCACGAAAGGACACGACTGTTCCCAAAGGACATGCCCTTTGGGACTAAACTAACTGCGTTGATCCTGTACTTGATGGATGAGATCACTTCTTGAAGAGACGCCTGTTCGTGAAGAGGTGCATGTTCGTCAATAGGTGTCGTTTCACAACACTCCCCCTTGATTGAATCTTTCTTGAGATCAATGCAATTGTAAGCTAAAATTCCTCAAAAAACCCTATGGAGAAAATTTGAGGAACATGTATGTATTGATATGCCATAAAAACTCCTTTAAACCTTATTTGGAAAAATATGGAGAAAATAACATATATGTGTGATTTAAATAAATCACCATTTTATTGGTATCCCATTAAAAACCCCAGTGGAGAAAAAATATTGGAGATATGACATAAAGATAACTCCCTCAAAAACCTTTTAGGAAAAATGTGAGGAGTAGTATACTCCTGTAAAAACCCAGTGGGAAAATTAGGAGAAAATATGACGACATATTATTGGTATTGCATCTTGGATAACTCGCATGAAAAACCTTTTTCAGGGAAAAACCATGAATGAGTTATGAGGGCAATATGTGTCTTTGATATTTCTAACAAAAAACCCCGATGGGAAAAATAGAAATATGACACATTCTTGTATTGATATTGCCTCATTAAAAACCTTTTATGAGAAACCTTAGCAAGGAAAACTTATAGAGGGAAAAGAGTACAACATGATGTTTGAAAAGGTTATAACTCAGAAGAAAACTCCCCCTGAGCCTTGCAACTCTCAAAGTCACTAAATACCAATTTCATAAAATGTGAACGTAGGTATTGTAACACCTCTAGTGTTTAATAATAAAATATGTCATATCATCATATGCATTAAGCATCATTCATATGCTTTGAGAACATTGTTATGCATTAAACTAAAATAAGTTTATTTGAATGTTCTTAATATAGCTTGTGATTGCTTATGATGAATTTAAAATTCCAAGTTTAAATATTTTCTAGAAAACCCTAATTAAAGAGGAGTTAAATAGTACCCCAAACATGAATTTCAAAAACTATAAAGATTTAGCATATGATTGTTAAATCAAGGTTGTAGAGATTTTTTAATATAGAAAAAGTTATGTTTTGAGTTTTTCAAGTGTTATTCAAAAATCTTGAGTTTTTGCAAAAGGGGTAAATTCAATTTAAACTTGATTTCAAATTCAAAATTCCATTTTGAAAACTAAGCATATTTTGAAAATATTGGTATTGAAAAAGTTATATATTAGGAAATTTGGAGCAACTTTCATGTTCACACTTTTTCCTGATTCTGAGTGGAAGGGGGTCTATTTTGGAAAATACGATAAATGGCATTTCTGTAAATAGAGGAACAGTGCCCTCGGGCAGCTGTCAAGCACAGCCATGGCGGCCGTCACCTGGAAGCTTGCCGAAGCCGTTCTTCTCCGACCTTCTCGGCGCCAGTAGAGACTTCTATGACCTTCGCGTTGAATCTGTTATCCTTATCCATCCATCCTTGACCTCCTATAAATACTCCGGTGCCCGGCATAGATCGTTTTCTTCTCTGTCTTTCTGCCGCCGCGCCGAGCGCCATCTCCGGCGAGCTTTTCTACTCGCTGTACTTCCTCAAACGAACAACCAGCCACCGAATTATCTTCTAAATATCCTTGCTCATCTCTGGGAGTGTTCCGTTGATCCTCGCATACGTTGTTTTTCCCGGCGCAGAGCCATCTTCCCCAAGTCCGGCGGCACCCGTCCGAGATCCACCGCCACGTGGTCACGCCGTTTGGATAAGTTTCAGATTCAACAAGTTGATGTTTCCTGTTCCTTGTTGAACCGTGATGCTCATGCTCTCACTCGATCTCTCTTTTTCTTACTGTTGTGCCCGGAACACGCCATGCCAAGCTTTCCACCGCCGCCGTGTTCGCCCTCGACGTCGGCGGGCATCCCTGCTACTTCTTCGCTTCAGAAACCGTGTGCGCCGTACCCGCGGTGAGCTCCTGATACTCCTTGGCCGCTTGGTTGAAGCCAATTCCATCTGTATCAGCCGGACCACGTCGGACCGACAAGTTTCCGCCGCCGTCGCGTCAGTGTCCGGCATAGTCGTGGTCTGGTGTCGCTTTCTTGCAATTGATAGGTGTGATAGCATCGCAGTAAGGTGATGAGGGTGTCTTGGTGCTTGGTTGTTTCTCCGGTGAGCCATATTGCCGAGTTCGTGCTCGGTGGCGTGCTGTTTCCTCCATGGCCGCCGTCACCGTGCCTCTGGGAGCTTTTTGTTTCGTCCTAGTAGTGTAGTAGATGCGGGTGGTGGTGGTGGTTGGCTTAGTGAGCTCCGTTGAGCCTATAGGCTCGTCGCCGGCGGGTTGGCATCGGCCAGAGCCGAGGCCGAGCTGTGCTCTGCTCTCGCGTGAGGAAGAAGAAGGCCCTGATGGGCTGGGCCGAGTGGCCAGAGAGAGAAATGAGTTTTTTTCCTATTTTCTGAAAATGAACAGTACCTGATTTTGTTATTTTATTTCTAATTTTTGTGCAGTTCCAAAAATTCTGAAATAAGTTCGTTATGTTCTTTGATATGTTTATTATTTAATAAAAATATAATATTACCTTTTTCAGTAAATTTTTATTGTGATAAAAATGCTCACTTTAATTAATAAATGCAATTTCAATGATTTTTAATAAATTAAAAATTTCTCAAAAAATTCTAAAAATTGTTTTTCAATATCTAGATGATAAGAGTAGCTTAACTAAAAAGTTTGAGCTTGTTTTGAATAAGTTTATAAAAACACTTTTAATTACTTAAATTAATTAATAAATAAAATAGTATTGAAGTTTGTTAATCTTGTATCTATTCTTTTATAACTCCATAAATCATGAAATTGATTTTGCAACCTTTATACATCTATATGTTGTTGTACAGAAAATTTGAGGTCATTTAGACAAACTTTGAAAACTTAATTATTTGTAAAATTAATAATTAATTGATAAATCAATTAGAAACTCTAATCACTATAGGAATTGAGTGATTTTGGATTGATCGTTAAACCTGTGTCATTGTTCACTGACAACCACAATATGAACATGTATTTGATGTGATGTTGAGTGTTAGTGCTTTTTGAAAGGTTTAGATATGGCTAGAGGGGTGAATAGCCTATTAAAAAATTATACAACACTTAGGCAAACTTGTTAGAATAAAATACGGCGTAAAGCAAGTTTACACTAGCACTACAAGGGTCGGCAAGCCACCTACCACAATCTAGTTACTAGCAAGATATATCCTATGTCACACACAAGAGCTAGATAACTAGAGATGCTAGACTAAGCTACACAAGCTAAGCTAGAGGCTCTACTTTGCAAGAATGTAAAGAAAGTAATACAAAGCTAGAGTTAGGAGGGTTATACCGCCGAGAAAAAGTAGCAAAGAGATAATCAATCAAACACAATATGAATCCTCAGTAGAAGACAATGAGACACAATATTTTTTACCGAGGTTCACTTGTTTGCCAATAAGCTACTCCTCGTTGTAGCGATTCACCTACTTGGAGGTTCACGCACTAATTGGCATCACACGCCAAACTAGTCACCGGGTGCCGCAAAACTAACACAAGATAAGGATCCACAAGCTACGAGCAATCCACTAGAGATACCTTTCGCAAACTCTCGCGGGGAAGGTTCAAGAACCCCTCACAATCCACCGATCGGAGCCGGAGACAATCACCTTCCTCCTCTCAATGATCCTCGCCGCAGCAATCCGTCTAGGAGATGGCAATCTCCAAGAATAAACAAGAGCTCCGCGATGACGACGATCACCAAGTGCCACTAGAATGCAATCAATGAGCAATGCACTTGGATTCACTCAATCTCTCATGAATATGTCAAGTGTATCAAAGAGATGAGTGGTGGAGGCTCTCACAAATGAGCACTAGTGTGTGAGTGATGAAAATGTGCAAGAGCTTGCCCCAAGGACCAGTCATACCACCTTATATAGCCCACACTCAAACACTAGTCATTTACCTCTCAAAACAAAGCCTCTGCGTCCACTCCGGACGCGACTTTCACAGGGGGTCCAGACCATCATCTGCGTCCGGACCCTCCATCAGCCGAGAGCCAACGGCTCTGCAAAGCACTCCGGACTCAGTCCTCCGGACGCACGCAACGCGCCGTCCGGACCAACGGCTGCGCGTCCGGTCAGCCTGCCGATTCAAACGGCCATTTCCCGCTCGTGCCACAGCCTGCCATGCGTCCCCGGACTCTACTGTAGCTTGCGTCCGGACTCACTGCACCGAGCGTCCGAAAATATTTTCCAGACAACCTGAGAGCACCCGAGAGCAAACAACACCTCCGGTCGCGCGTCCGGATCCCAGTCCGGACCAACGCCAGCGTCTGGATCCTTTCTTCCAGAAATAACAGAGAGTGTCAGCACTCCGGACGCATGTCCGGATCCAGCGTCCGGACCTTCAACCGCGTCTGGACTCCTCTCCTCAACCGAGCCAGGCTAGGGTATGCCTCTGGACCCATCTCCGATGGTCCGGACCTGCTACACATCCTGCGTTCGGACCTCCAAACTTGGTCCAAACAGCCTCCAACTTTCTTCCAAGCTTCCAAGAGCCAACACTAAATGATCCCAATACTTGTGCACGTGTGTTAGCTTTTAGTTCACATTTATCTTGGAATTAGTTGGTTGTTTCACTAGTTCAATTGATTTTAATGCAATGCATATGAACCTAGTGGCACATGATAATCGCAATCATATTTAAGAGCTCCCTCCTTGATAGTACGGCTATCTATCCTAAATGTGATCACATCCTCTATGAATGTCTTGATCACCAAACCAAAAATGGTCCTATCTTCACCTTTGCCTTGGCACCATTTTCCTTTCCATCTCCTTCACCATGCTAGAGCTTATGCAATCCACCCTTGATCCATCTTGCTCCATCACATGGCATGTACCAACCTATCTCATGATTCACACTTAGAGATCCAAGGTTAGTACTTAAGTGGGTTTCATCAATTACTCAAAACCAAAACACAAGGGAACTCTCACTTTTGGACATAATTATTAAATTACTTAGATAATTAAGCAAGATTTAAGTAATTACTTAATGAACTAGATTTACTTTTATTAGTGAAGGAAAGTTGTACTCAAGCTAATTAACTTTGATTGGTCATCACTTAGCCATATGCTTTTGTATGTGTTAAGCATCATGTTTACATTCAAGCATGATCTTAAGCATATCATTAACATCGTGTAGATAGCTCTTTGATGGAGGGATCCATCATATCTTTGATCTGAGTGATCAACTCTTCAAGATTGGATTTCTATAGTTGTGATACTGAGTCAGAGATAGTTGATTCTACAACAAAGGCAAGCCCTGGTGCATTCAAACCCTACCTTGTATTTCAAAGTTTTCTTTAAATCCACCTATGGTTAATTATTGCATGGTTACTATTCAAATAAATTCCTACTTGATGCATAGCCTTTACCTTGAATTATTTATTCCTGTACCTTGATGCCCTTTTTAAAAATATGAATGATACTTTATGCTGCTTAGCAATGCTTAGACCGATAGAGACAGATGATTTCCTGTCATCTGCGAGAATAAGTGATAACTTGATTGTTGCGGTAATTGGTTATGCACTTTTGATAAATGAATGTTTTGTTGGAAGTAATAATCGGGACCGGGCGGACAAGGTGTTTGGGAGCCACCAGTGGTGACTGGTGAGCGGGTTCTCTCCGCCTGTGTCATTAGGAACCGTCTGTTGTGAACGTCTAGGGTTGTGACTTTGGAGTACTGATCACATACTTCGGGAAGCTGGACTCTGACTATTCCAGTCTTAAGAACGGTTAATCCGCACTGGGAGTGGAGAGATGGCGAGAGTAGTGTGTACCCTCCAAGTTTAAGGAACTGAATGGAGGTGTAATGTGCTCTCAGGTAGCGGAACCCCGGTCTTGGCAGGAGGATCTAGAGAAAGGTAGTTATATGTGTGCTTTAGTGCTGCATATGGCGTGTGGTTGGGAAGCCCCAGCTGGGTTTAACCGGTTCGAATCGTCGTGTTCCTCAAAAATGGAAACATAACCTTGATCTCCACATCGTAGTTAATGAAACTTAAATTGGATACATGATGATTCCTTTTGAGGATGGTTTGTTGCCTCGTTATCGATCATAAATTTAGATCGGTACTTGAGTAACTGTTTATGAGAACTAAATCAATTTCAACTCTTTTTATAAATGCTCATTTATGCAAAATACTTGATTCTTGCAAAACCCTACCTTGAATCCTATGACTTGCATACTGTTATATATTCACCACAATTTATTTGTCGGGTAAGTCTTGTTGAGTACTCCCGTACTCAGGGTTTGTTAACCCTTGTTGCAGATGAAGTTCCTAGTGCGGTGGTTACAACTTCGTGTTGTATGACCGTGGTTGTTGTTGAAGATCAGTCCTTGTGACTCTTGGGCAGAGTTCCTGGTTTGATTACCTTATAGTGTTTACCACTAGCTTGATGTAGATATGACATTTAAGTTATGTTTCAAAATTATAGTTTGTAATATAACTTCATAAGACTTCCGCTATCTGTGTAAACCTCCGAAATGTAATTTATTACAAGTTCACTTCTACCAATGTCTTAATGTGGATCCTGCTCGAAAAAGAGGTGGATGACTCGGTTTAAACCGACGACACCTAGCAAATCTTCTAAAACTTGGATCATTTGTTGGGATTAAAGTTGGATGGACAATAATCCTGGCAAGTGGGCCCTCTTCTTAGGAGATTCTGTCACAGGTATGGACTTAGTGAGTGAATCTGCAAAATGCAAGACTACTTTTGCAAGTTTATATGACTTGTTTCCATCTTGACAATACAAGTAACCTTATCTTTATAGATAATGGTTGGTGATCCTATGGAATCACATTTGATCACTCTATGAAGTCATCCATATAAGATGCTTAAGAATGATAAGTGGAAGTAACCATCGGAGTCAAATTTGATGACGCGTGTGAGGAGACTATCACAATAAAATCAGTATGTGATCTGGCGGGGGATTAAATAGCCAAGATCTTAATATTCCACTTAGGTCATGTCTTAAATTATTTGATAATAAATTAAAGTCCTTTAATACCAAATGAATATCTGTGGATATCCTTTTTGACTCCCACCTTTTGGTGTTGTAGAAGTTGCACTATTTTGAGCTAGCAAAGTATCTGCAATTGCAATTTCAGGCCTGATGCTATTTGCAAGATACATGGGCGTTTTATGGTACTAAGGTTGTCATCCCAAGGTCTAAATGGGTAGAAGTCCATATTTAGGGATTGAATGACCATAAGAGTTAATGGATATAAGGTCCAATATTAATCGGATATTGATAGACAATATCAATTGGATATTGGTATACTGATATGTGTGCTTAAGAGTAAGTCTTTAAGTGCAATTTGGTTTTACCCAAATATATCATCTCAAATCCGTCTTAGAGGCCAATTCCATATGATGGAAATTGTACCTAAAATGATTGCTTACTTATTTCTAAATCTTGATGATATTAAAATAATTAATATGTGTTGAGATGACAGAGAATCCAATTTGGGATTTCTTTACAAACACATATATGCAATCATGATTAGAGTAACCCTTCTATAGAAGGAACTCAATAAGTTGTACCACAATCAACTTAAGTGTCTCAAGTCATGTTGTGACCTGAATTGTACACATTGTATGTTGCGATTTGTATTTGGATTTAGAATGTGAAGTCCATTGGGACTTATACGTCAGAATCTATCAAATTCATTTGATCTGCCAATGATTGAATTTGGAAACTTATTTTCACACATACCATGGGTATGTTATGCTAGGTTTCTGCTTTACACCATATGCTACAAGCTCTCATTGTTCACCACCTTGTTTCTGAAAAGAAACTCTGTGAGAGAAGATATTACTATGGTAATACTTCTCATCATTGAACAAGAGCAATTCTCCTTAATTGCCACCTTTTAATTTGACCAAAATTTGAGTGTGAAGACACTCTGCCTAGGACTTTTGGTCTAGATCCAGTAAGGCGAATAACAATCTTTGAGGAGTATATATCGCAACAATTTATAGTCTTTAAATGATTGATTCATGGTTTTGAATCAACATAGAATGTGAAAATATTAACCCTTATGGACTCCTTGTCATTTCCCATATGGAGTCAGGGTGTTCCGATGTCCCAGGATCAGAATTTAGGTGCACCATTGATCCGGGTGGATTTTGATCCGGGTTTTGGATGCTCATCCATTAGGTGTCTACCAACTTGAGGTTGGCTTGGATTTATTGATTTGGAGGATATAGTCCTCAGTTTCCTCAGAAACTTACTTGAAGCATTATCCTTAGGAACGACCGTACTTCTCCCCCTCATCTTTGAAAGTGGAAGTTGAATGGTTTTATTTGGTACCTCCATTCTTTCGGGCATAGTACTAGTGAAAGGATCAAGATGCCCAAGAGGGGGGTGAATTGGGCTCTTTTTAATTTCTAAACAAGAATTAAACCTATAAAGAGCCAATTAACCCCTTAGTGCCTACCGCTTGTGTGTCCTAGCTAGAAAGCGGTAACAAGGTAAAGGAAAGCGAAAACTTCCTACACAATTCTAGTATGAAATGAAAGACAAGTGCGGAAAGTAATGCGGTAATAAAGAGCTAGGGAAAGAGATGCTTGACACGGCGATGTTTTGCCGAGGTATCGAGGAGTCGACACTCCCCCCTAGTCCTCGTTGGAGCACCTCGCAAGGTATAGCTCCCCCTCAATCTCGCGCAAGGGATGAGTGCTCTCTACGGGCTGATTCTTCGCCACGCCGGCTCGGTGAATCGCCCACAACCGATCACAAACGTCGATGTAGAAGGGCCGACGACAATCTTCCGGCGATCACCTTCCTCCGAGCACCACCGGACCGTCTAGGTGATGTCGATCACCAAGAGTAACAAGCCTCGATCTTCGCTTGACTCACTCAAGCTTCAACACTAGAGGATGCACACTTGAACTCTTGGATGAACTAGAGAGAGGATGGATGGATTCGCGAATCACTCTCTCTCTCTCTCTAGGGCTCTTGCTCTCTTCCCAACCTTCTCAACAAACTCAGCAACTCAAATGAGCAAAGGCCTGGTGGGAGAGAAGTGGGAGGGGCTATAAATAGACCCTCTGAAAACTGCCTCGGGCTGGTATTTTAAGTTGGCGACGGACGCTCCGTCGACTAGGCGACGGACGCTCCGTCGCATGCCCAACGGCTAGTTTCTGTTCATAATTGAGGCGACGGACGCTCCGACGCCTCTGTCTAACGGCTAGTTCTGACACACTGTTCCCAGCGACGGACGCTCAGCCACAGCGTCCGACGCTGAATTCTGGCTAGGGTTGAAAAACACCCTCTCTGGAAGGTCGACGGACGCTCTTCGCAGCGTCCGACGCTTGGCCGACGGACAGCGTCCGACGCACCCTGAAAAACTTAGCCAGAAAACAACCTCTCTGGAAGGCCGACGGACGCTGTGGACTCAACCACCCAGCGTCCGGCGCCTTTGTCCGACGCGACGGACAGCGTCCGGCGCCCCTACCAGGAGCGTCCGACGCCCAGAAAACGATTTTGACAACTCCGTTTTTCGTCGCGATGAATATGGAAGTTGTTCTAGGCTATCTTACGGTCACCATAGGCTTGCTTAGAGCTAAGGAAGTCAAGTGTGCACCACACCTAAACATGAAGCTTTCCTAAGTCAAGCTACTAATCTCAACCCCTCTTAATAGTACGGTCAAAGGTAAAAAGAGAAGCCCTATCTAATTCTAAGTGCCCTTCATCTCCTTATGACACTTAGCCTATCATTCTAGGGTCTTCATCTTGTCTCCTTAAGAACCGAAACAATATCCATCTTGGGGGCTAAGTGATGACCTTTAGAGCCCATTCTCCTTGATCACTATGGCTAAGCTACGCATAGCCTCTGCAAAACACACGTTAGCCATAATAATCTCTAATTGTCGTTAATCACCGAAACCAACTAGGGCCATGATTCTTCAATCTCCCCCTTTTTGGTGATTGACGACAATAGAACCTCGAGTATGGATAAGAGTTTTGGTTAAGATTCAAGAGTGACTTGGAATGGTTGAGCAAGGGTTAGTAAAATGGTAATGAAGCATACTTGCTCACCCAAGCCAAATCACAAAACATGGTACTTATGAATATGAAAGAAAACGCAGTACCTCATGATATTCTCAAAGGATGTATCGGAGTAAAGCACGGAAGCTCAAATATCGTTTAAGCAAAGAGATATATCATGAACATGAGACAACTCACAAGATGTATTAGAGAAAATCAAGAGTTTGTCACATGCAACCATATATACATCAACCATCATCACATCACACATATAGACAAATGCATAAAAGAGACATGATGAAAGAGTACGGGGTAATAAACATACAAAAATCCAAATCCCTCCCCCTATCTCTATACTCGACCCTCTCTCCCCCTTTGGTGTCTAGCACCAAAAACTAAGAGTCTGGGGCTGGAGAAGAAGGTGAAGTAGCGGCAGCTCTGCGATCTAGCATAATGAAGTCCTGAAGGTCAGACTCGTCTGACTCATCTGATACGGTCTCTGCCGGTGTAGGTGCAACTGGGGTGGTCTCTGAAGCTGTCACTGGCACCTCTGGAGCTGCGGTCGCAACTGACTCCCCCTGAGGCTCTGCTGGTGCCTCTGACGGTCCTGCCTCAGTGGTAGCGGGCCTGGGGGCCCGACGAGTGAAAACTCAAGGCGAGGGGGACGGTGTCACTTCTTGTGCCACTAGGGACACTGCTGCTGCAACCTCTGCAGGCTGAGTCTGCCCGGGAGAGGACACTGCCACTGTAACCTCATCTGCTAGAGATATGGCATCCGTCTGAACGGCAGCTGGAGGTGTGGTGACTGTCTGTGCCGACTGCTCAGGTGCAATCTCCGACGACGCAACTGAGGACTGGTGAGTGCCTGTCGCCGGAAGATCCACTGCTGAGGTGCTCCTGGTGAGTCTTCTCCCGTGATCTCTAGATATGAAGCTGACAGATCTCGCGAGGCCTCTGCTAGAGTAGTTCCCCGGGTGGGAGTGAATCCTGTCTGGAACTCGTCGGGTGAAGCTATCCAAGAGGACACCTGAGTCCTCGGAGTCTGGTACTCTGGAGAAGCTGCTGGCTGGAAGGGAGGTGTAGCTGGTGCCTGACTCTGCTGTCCTCCAGACGATAACGCTGGAGTTGGCACCACAACTACTGGAGGCGGCTGCGGAGGAGAGGTGAACTGCTGCTGCTGAGAGACGGCGGGCAACTGAAAGTGTGGCGTGGAGGTCTGCCCGGAGCTAGAGGCCAGAAGACGCTCAAGTAGAAGAGTCTGAGTCTTCTGGATCTCTGCCTGCTGTAGCTGATAGGCTAGGAACTGGCGCTGGAACTCATCCTGCCTAGCCTGTGTCTGAGCCTGAGCTGCCAGCTGCTGCTCAGTGAGCCTCCGTAGATCTGCAGCCTGTCGTCTCTGCTCCTCTGCCTGGCGAGACTGCTCCTCCTGCATCCTCGAGAGTATAGTGAGCAGGGTAGCCTCTGAAGAACTGGAGCCTGGAGCTGGAGCTGCGGCGGCTGAGCCGAACCCTCCAGCCTCGTGGTCATGTGTCATAGGTGTATACTCGTGCACGGGCTGGTAGTCCTCGTCAGAGCTGTCAAAGTCGAGATCCTCTCTGAATACTGTCTCTGCAGCTGTATCGATCTTAGCATCCAAATCTGCTAGCTCTGCCTGAGCAATCTGCTCAACTGTGGCATCGGTGACCTTGGCTGACTGTGGTGGCACTCCGGCCTGCCTCGTGCCTGGTCTGTAGGCTCTGCTGGGGCGAGGCAACTGTCCATGGGCCACAAGCTGGCTCATCAAGTAGACTGGGAACTCTGTAGCTGACCTCGTAAGGGTGACTCTCATAACCCCTGACCCAGTCTTGGCAACTATCAAGTATGAGATCCAATGTGCGAACTGTAGCTGCCAATGGCCTCTGAACCCAGCAGCTATGATGTCCTCGAGCTCGCTCACTATCAGATCCCATAGGTCGAACTGCTCTTTCCGGACAATGTGAGCTAGGAGCCAAAGCTGAAGACGAGTGATAGTATCCCTAGCTCCAATCCTGGGTAGAATAGTCCGTCTGAGAACCTCGTGGAGGATCTGAGCCAGAGGAGTGAGGTCACGTGGCGTACGGCTCGAACCCTCAGTAAACGGCTGCTGAAAGCATGGACTCACGAAGTCCGTGGATGGCACTATACCATCGTGAGGTCTGCGAGGGGCCTCCTGATCCCCATAGCAGAGACTGTGGATCCTGGTACGTGAAGATCCGAGGTGAAAGAGCTCTCGGAACCTGGCAGCTGTAACCCTGAAGTCACGTCCCTGATATGCGAAGTGGAGGAACTCGTGATCAGGTGAGATCCACAGAGAAGCATAGAATTGGTAAACCCACTCCTTCTGATATGCCCCTGAGCGTCCCATCAAGTCTGTCAACCCCTGAATGTACTGGAGGTGTTGCAGGATCTCTGGACCACCGATCCCCTCAATCTAAGAAGATGGGCACACCCTGTGGGCCCTGAGAGGAGCATCGGTGTCAAAGTATGCTCTGTAGAAGTCCTCGTGCACTGTGGTATAGAACTCTCGTCTGACACGGGGGTCCCTCTGAGGTGGGAACCAGGACTAAAAGTCGACAAACCGAAGCAGCTAGACTTGCTTCGCTGTAAGTGTCCTGACCTGGTGCCTCACTGGGTCTGGGAGTCTGGGTCCTGGAGGGCTAGGTGGTGCACCTGAGCCTCGGGAACGAGTAACTCGACGGCTCATCAGCTCTCCAATAGTAGAATGGCCCGCGGCCTCTGTCGGCTCAGTCGCTGGGACTGGCTCTGTCGCTGGTGCCTCTGAAGCCTTGACGGGCTCTGACTCTGGAGGTGGAGGGGACTCATGACGCGCTCCATGGCGAGGCGAGAGCCTCAAGCCGGCGCGACGTCCTCCTCGCTCCGCTAGCTCAGCTGCCTCTGCTACTACAAGCGCGGCTACCGAATCCGGATCCATTGCTGGCCTCTTGCGCTTCCAAGAAATTACCTTCTGCTTGCCCTTCCCGCGGTCAGTGAGTGGACGCGGTGGAGGTGGAGGGTCACCACCACTGCCGGGAACGGGACCTGCATTCTTTGTCCGTGCCATATCTCAACTTTTCAACCAAAACACTGACAAGAAACACAAGCTCACTGCCAAACAAACACTGTCCCTGACCCTCTGACGGACAACAGAACCAAACAAGTGAAAGAGTGGCACGCCGGCCCTGGACTATCCTCGCGAGGCTTTGCCTCGATCCGTACTCGCGGGCTTTGCCCCGAGTTCACTGACTCTGCCCACTGTCTGAATCTCTGATCAACTGACCAACTGACCCTGCTCGTCGGAAAGAGGGTAGAGATATATATAAGAACCATAAGCATATAGCTAAAAGGGAAGTGGGTCTATAGAGGCATGAAATAAGGAAAGAAAAGAATCGATGATATCCACTGCCATACCTCGAGCCTCTGTCCAAAATGAGAGAAGAGAAGAGATTTTCCCCAATCAATCAACCGCACTCCACAAACCGCACTCCGTAGACTATACAAGGCAAGTTAGAGTTTAGGTTTGGCAAGGTGATAGAGGATGGATGAAGTGATTTGAAATCTTAGAGAGAGAAACACATATTGAGTTTCACCTTGGCTCAAGCCTGAGATCGATCAGCCCTCTTGCCAAAGAAGGTCCTGCACGACTGGATTTGGTGGTAGAGAAGAGGGCTCTGGCACGGAAACGGGTAGTGGCACAGCGGCGTGGGACGAGCGTGTGCCTGCGGCAGCTTGAAGGGTAGAGGGGTGCAACGGCGGCGCGGTGCAGACACGGCGGCGCAGGAGCAGGTGGATCTGGGTGGAGGAACAGCGGGTGGCGCAGGGACATGAAACTCGCCGGCGAGGAGTGCCCCGGAGCTCAGCGGCAGCGGAAGGACGGCGGCTAGGGTTTGGGAACGGCGCGGCGGCGAACTGAAACGAGCGGGCGAGACGGAGAGGAAATCGGGTTTTCAAAAAAAAATTCGCCGATAAGTTCGCGACGGACGCTCTGTCGGTGTGCGACGGACGCTCAGGGAGCGTCCGTCGGGCTTCCAGAGCCGATTTGAAACGCCCAGTCGCATTGACCGCGATGGACGCTCCGCGACGGACGCTTGGGAGAGCGTCCGTCGCCCTTTATGCGGGCAATTTTGATCTCCGGACGATCGCGACGAACGCTGAGGCAATTGACACCGAGCGTCCGTCGGCAGCGTCCGATGCCTTAAAAATAGAATTTTTCAAATTTTCTTTTTGCG
Organism: Microstegium vimineum; assembly: GCA_022036555.1. Taxonomy (NCBI): domain Eukaryota; kingdom Viridiplantae; phylum Streptophyta; class Magnoliopsida; order Poales; family Poaceae; genus Microstegium; species Microstegium vimineum. The sequence continues at coordinate 19,441,279 of CM039132.1, read as the reverse complement.
TCTCTCTCCCAACCAAGTTCCAATCCCAATAAGATCCAAATAACACTTGATTGGACTTGATATGAGAACCATCTCTCAAACACTCATTTTCAATTATTTTGCCATAGGCTTAAATTTAGTTTTTAGCTCAAAAATATTCGAATGGAAGCGCCAAGGAGACATCATATGGCCACAAGAGGGGTATATGAGTGATTTGAGCTTGGAATGCTCCCCCTAAGTGGACTACCATGGAGGATGCTCAAGAAACTTAACCGAAGAGAAAGGGCAAACAACACACATGCATATGCTTATGCAATACGAAAAGTGAATCTAGGTTGCTTGCAAGTTTAAACCGCGGTTAAGCTTTGTCACACGCTTTGAAGGCGGTTATCTTAACCGCGTTAGCCAAGCCTATGTGCATTACCATATTAAACATGTTATATTACACAAGAATGCATGGTTCACACAAGATCATCTTTTAGTGAAATTAGAGTGATCAAGCACATTTAACTCGCTTCTCAACCTGCAAAAGGTTGTTTCATCGAGTGGTTTAGTGAAGATATCTGCCAATTGCTCTTCGCTCTTAACTCCAACTAGTGTTATGTCTTTCCTAGCCACATGATCTCTAAGAAAGTGATGGCGAATATCTATGTGCTTGGTGCGAGAGTGTTGAACCGGGTTGTTTGCAAGCTTTACGGCGCTTTCATTATCACACAAGAGTGGAACTTCTTTTAAAAACACGCCGTAATCAAAGAGTGTTTGGGTCATATATAAGATTTGTGCACAACTTTCTCCCATGGCAATGTATTCCGCCTCGGCGGTTGACAATGCCACACTATTTTGCTTCTTTGAGGACCAAGAAACAAGTGATCTTCCTAGCATGTAGCACCCCCCGGAGGTACTCTTCCTATCAACCTTACACCCGGCATAATCCGAATCGGAATAGCCAACTAGTTGGAAGGGAGCTCCTTTGGGATACCAAAGACCCATGCTAGGGGTGTGCCTTAAGTACCTAGGGATTCTTTTAACCGCACAAAGATGCGACTCCTTAGGGTTTGCTTGAAACCTAGCACACATACACACACTAAACATGATATCTGGCCTAGAAGCGGTGAGGTAAAGTAAACTACCGATCATAGAACGATAAAGAGTTTGGTCGATCGGTTTACCTCCCTCATCGAGATCGAGATGCCCATTAGTAGGCATTGGGGTCTTGATTGGCTTGCAATCCTCCATCTTGAATTTCTTTAGCACATCATAAGTGTACTTCTCTTGAGATATGAAGGTGCCCTCCCTCAATTGCTTCACTTGGAAGCCTAGGAAGAAGGTTAGCTCGCCAATCATCGACATCTCGAACTCCTTGGACATCAATGCACCAAATTCCTTGATATGACCTTGGTTTGTTGACCCAAATATAATGTCATCGACATATACTTGGCAAACAAAGATCTCTCCATCTAGCACCTTGGTGAAGAGTGTGGTATCCACTTTCCCGATCTTGAAGCCCTTCTTGAGTAGGAAGTCCCTTAGCCTCTCATACTTGCTCTTGGAGCTTGCTTCAATCCATAGAGTGCCTTGGACAACCTATACACATGATTAGGACAATTTGGGTCTTCAAACCCAGGAGGTTGTGAGACAAAAACAAGTTCATTAATGAAACCATTAAGAAAGGCACTCTTCACATCCATTTGAAAAAGTTTCATTTTATGGTGTGAAGCATATGCCAAAAGGATACGAATGGCTTCTAGTCTTGCAACCGGTGCAAAAGTCTCCCCAAAATCCAAGCCTTCAACTTGGGAGAACCCCTTTGCCACCAATCTTGCCTTGTTTCTCACAACCACGCCTTGATCATCTTGCTTGTTCCTAAACACCCACTTGGTGCCAATGATTCTTGCTCCTTTGGGCTTTTCTACTAGTGTCCACACTTCGTTCCGGGTGAAGTTGTTCAACTCTTCGTGCATGGCGTTCACCCAATCCGGATCCGCAAGTGCATCCTCCACACTAGAAGGCTCAACAAAGGAAACAAAAGAGTGATGTTCAACATAAGAAGCAAGTTTAGATCGAGTTGTTACCCCCCTTGATGGACTCCCTATGATGAGGTCTTGAGGATGTGCTTGAAGCATAGGTGTAGATCTTCTATTGATCTCTTGGGGAGGAGGTTGCGGTGCTTCAACATTGCTTGCTTCGACCTTGGCTTGATCTTGAGGGATGGAAGTGTCTTCTTGAGCTTCCCTCACTTGATCTCCTTCATCAACTTGAGGCGTGTGAGGTGGAGAAGGATCTTGATTTGCTTCATCTTCAACTTCTTCCACCTCTTGTGGGTTGATAGCACCAATTGGCATGTTCTTCATTGCCTCCCTCAAGGGTTCATCACCTACATCATCAAGATTTTCATGCTCTTCTTGAGAGCCATTAGTTTCATCAAACTCCAAGTCATACGTTTCTTCAACTAAGCCGGTGGCTTTGTTAAATACACGGTATGCCTTGGATTTAAGTGAATACCCAACTAAGAAACCAATGTCACATCTTCTTTGGAACTTGCCCAAGTGTTGGCGCTTCTTGTAGATGTACACTTTGCAACCAAACACTCGGAAAAAGGATATATCCGGTTTCTTTCCATTCACAAGCTCATAGGGGGTCTTCTTGAGAAGCTTTTGAACAAATAGCCGGTTGGCCGCATAGCATGCGGTGTTGATTGCTTCGGCCCAAAACTTCTCGGGGGTGTTGTATTCATCAAGCATTGATCTTGCAAGTGTGATAAGTGTCCAGTTCTTCCTCTCTACTACACCATTTTGTTGAGGAGTATATGTGGCGAATACTTCATGCTTGATTCCAACTTCATCACAATAGTCTTCAATCTTGGTGTTCACAAACTCGGTCTCATTGTCACTTCTTATCTTCTTGATCTTCACATCAAACTCATTTTGGGCTCTAGTTGCAAACTTCTTGAATATTGATTGAATTTCTCCCTTGTCTTGAAGAAAGAACACCCAAGTGTATCTAGAGTAGTCATCAACTACCACCAAGCAAAAGAGATTGCCGCCAAGGCTAGCATAGGTGGTAGGTCCAAAAAGATCCATGTGGAGTAGCTCTAGAACTCTTGAGGTTGACATGAAAGCTTTGGTTGGATGAGTGTTTGCCACTTGCTTGCCGGCTTGACACGCACTACAAAGTTTGTCTTTCTCAAACACCACATCCTTCACACCTCTAACCAATTCCTTCTTGACAAGCTTCTTCAAGGTTGACATTCCCACATGTGCTAATCTTCTATGCCATAGCCAACCCAAAGAACTCTTGGAGAATAGACATGTTTGCAAACTAGCTTCATTTGAGGTGAAGTCCACTAGGTAGAGATTGTTGTGCCGAAACCCTTTGAATATCAATGATGAATCTTCAATCTTGGACACAACTACCTCATTTGGAGTGAAGAGACATTGGAAACTAAGATCACATAGTTGTCCCACCGATAGCAAATTGAAGCTCAATGATTGTACTAGCAAGACATTTGATATTGATTGATCATTGGAGATTGCCACTTTGCCTAGACCTTGCACTTTGCCTTTTGAATTGTCCCCAAAGGTAATCTTGTCTTGCCCTTCACAATCTTCCTCAAGTGTGGTGAACATCCGGGAGTCACCGGTCATATGTTGAGTGCATCCACTATCAATCACCCAATGACTGCCACCGGTCTTGTAGTTCACCTACACACAAGCAACTTGAAGTTAAGCTTGTTGTTTGGGAACCCACACTTGGCGAGGTCCCATAGCCTTGTCCACCAACTCCTTAGCAACCCATAGCACTTTGGGCTTGTTCTTCATCTTTGGACCGAGAAATACAACTTGAGGTCTACCCTTGGAGTCCTTGTTTATGATGAAGTGTGCATCATGAGCGAACGGCCTTATGTGCTTGGGCAAGGTCTTGGGAGGTGGAGTCTTGCATTGGGATTGAAGATGACCCTCTTGACCACATCCAAAGCACTTCTTGGGTTTGGGATTTGGTGTGTCATAGTTGCTCCTCATAGCCTTGTTCTTGTAATAGTTCTTGGCTTCTATCTTGACCTTGGCCTTCATGATTTGGTTCTCCTTGAACCCAATGCCGGTCTTGTCGGTCTTCATGATAGTGTTCATCAAGAGCTCACTTTGAAGGTTGTGGCCCTTGGTGAACTTCTCCAATCCACTTGTAAGCTTGATCTTCTCAACCTTGAGCTTTGCATTTTCCTCTTTGAGAGACTTGATCAAGATCATTGCATCTTTGTCATCTTGTTTGGCCGACTTGATAGTGAGTGGCTTGTTTGCCTTGAGGTTGATTAACTCTTCCTTGAGCTTGGAGTTTTCTTGCCTCATCTTCACATAGTCATCATGTTTGTCGGCCTCAACTACCTTCTTGCCCTTGCACTTAGCATTTTGCTCACTAGCAACTTCATCAAGCAAGTCCTCACAAGAAGTAGCTATATCACACTTAACAACCGGGTTAATAGCAACATGTGTAGCAAGATCATTTGAAAGCAATTCATTAGCTATCACAAGTGTGCCATGTTCATTTTTAACTTGGTTGTAGTCATCTTTTAGCAAGTTGTATCTTGATTGGAGCTCTTGTGTTGACCTCTCAAGCTTATCATGTTTCTCATTTGCTTGCTTGAGTGAGGCTTTGAGCTCCCTAGTGCTAGATGAGAGAGATTTATTCTCAAGCTTCAATTCATCATTAGCACTAGTCAAGTCATCAAGCTTAGCATGCAAGTTTCCATTTGCTTTCTCTAGTGATTCACTTTTGCCTTTATACTTCCTAATGAGCTTAGTGTATTTATTGCAAATTTCAATTAGCTCATCATAGGAAGGTGCCTCAAACTCATCATCACTATCATCACTAGAGCTAGCCTCATCATCACTATCCTCTTTTTGTACCTTTTTGTCACCTTTAGCCATGAGGCATCGGTGTGTAGAGGATGAACCCAGAGATGATGGAGGGGGTGGCGGTGGAGTAGATGAACCAATCACCAAGGCGGCCACCTTCTCTTCTTCACTTTCATCTCCGGATGAGTCACTTGAGTCTTCAATGTCGGTGAGCCAATCACCAACAATGTAGGCTTTGTCATTCTTCTTCTTCTTGTGGAAGTTGAAGTTCTTCTTCTTCTTGAATGGCTTGTCATCCTTCTTCTCCTCATCACTTGACTCAACCTTGTTGCCCTTTTTGTACTTGAACTTGTTGTTAGCTTTCTTGTTCTTGTACTTGTCTTTCTTTTCTTCGGGACAAGCATGAGCCAAGTGTCCAAGTTTACCACAATTGTAGCAATCCATCTTGGAGAGGGGCTTTCTTGAAGAGCTTGTGAAGAATTTCTTCTTCTTTGAGTCAAACTTGACTCCATTCTTGCTTAGCTTCTTCAACATCTTGGTTGTTTTCTTCACACATGAGAGCGAGATCATCATCATCATCATCATCGCTTGAGCTCTCATACATGACTTGCATCTTGTGCTTCTCGGAGGAGGATGCCTTGAGTGCCAAGTCCTTCTTTTCCTCCTTCTCTTTTTCTTTCTTCTTGGAGGAGGAGGATGAGCCACCATCACCAATCTTCATGTACATCTCGTGGGCATTGATCTTGCCCAAAATTTGTGTTGGTGTAGCGGCGGAGAGATCTCCTTGGTGAAGCACTGTGACGATGTGGCCATACTTCTCAATGGGCAAGACACAAAGAATCTTGCGTACCACATCGGCCGGTTCCATTTGGTTGAGACCGAGCCCATTCAATTCCTCTACAATAATGTTGAGACGTGAGTACATTTCATTTGCATTTTCATTTGCATGCATAGAGAAAGAATTGAGCTTAGCCATAACCAAGTGATAGCGTTCTTCACGCTCACTCTTTGTGCCTTCGTGAAGTGCACAAATAGTGGTCCACAACTCAAATGCGTCTTTGGCATTACGCACTCGGTTGAAAACATCCTTGCTAATGCCACGAAAGAGTATGTTCTTTGCCTTGGCATTGTGCTTTTCAAAGTTGAGGTCCTCCGCGAAGAGAGTACCTCCCTTTGTGGCGGCTTTGAGCACGCCCACGTCAACGGCCTCTAAATAGGCCTCCATACGAACTTTCCAATAAGGAAAGTCGTCTCCATCGAACATGGGAGGTGGTCCATCCCCATGGGACATCTTGCTCTAGGCGGTGAAGCCTAATTTAGAGGAACCTTGCTTTGATACCAATTGAAAGGATCAAGATGCCCAAGAGGGGGCGTGAATTGGGCTCTTTTTAATTTCTAAACAAGAATTAAACCTATAAAGAGCCAATTAACCCCCTAGTGCCTACCGCTTGTGTGTCCTAGCTAGAAAGCGGTAACAAGGCAAAGGAAAGCGAAAACTTCCTACACAATTCTAGTATGAAATGAAAGACAAGTGCGGAAAGTAATGCGGTAATAAAGAGCTAGGGAAAGAGACGCTTGACACGGCGATGTTTTGCCGAGGTATCGAGGAGTCGACACTCCCCCCTAGTCCTCGTTGGAGCACCTCGCAAGGTATAGCTCCCCCTCAATCCCGCGCAAGGGATGAGTGCTCTCTACGGGCTGATTCTTCGCCACTCCGGCTCGGTGAATCGCCCACAACCGATCACAAACGTCGATGGAGAAGGGCCGCCGACAATCTTCCGGCGATCACCTTCCTCCGAGCACCACCGGACCGTCTAGGTGATGTCGATCACCAAGAGTAACAAGCCTCGATCTTCGCTTGACTCACTCAAGCTTCACAACTAGAGGATGCACACTTGAACTCTTGGATGAACTAGAGAGAGGATGGATGGATTCGCGAATCACTCTCTCTCTCTAGGGCTCTTGCTCTCTTCCCAACCTTCTCAACAAACTCAGCAACTCAAATGAGCAAAGGCCTGGTGGGAGAGAAGTGGGAGGGGCTATAAATAGACCCTCTGAAAACTGCCTCGGGCTGGCATTTTAAGTTGGCGACGGACGCTCCGTCGACTAGGCGACGGACGCTCCGTCGCATGCCCAACGGTTAGTTTCTGTTCATAATTGAGGCGACGGACGCTCCGACGCCTCTGTCTAACGGCTAGTTCTGACACACTGTTCCCAGCGACGGACGCTACGTCACTGGGCGACGGACGCTCAGCCACAGCGTCCGACGCTGAATTCTGGCTAGGGTTGAAAAACACCCTCTCTGGAAGGTCGACGGACGCTCTTCGCAGCGTCCGACGCTTGGCCGACGGACAGCGTCCGACGCACCCTGAAAAACTTAGCCAGAAAACAACCTCTCTGGAAGGCCGACGGACGCTGTGGACTCAACCACCCAGCGTCCGGCGCCTTTGTCCGACGCGACGGACAGCGTCCGGCGCCCCTGCCAGGAGCGTCCGACGCCCAGAAAACGATTTTGACAACTCCGTTTTTCGTCGCGATGAATATGGAAGTTGTTCTAGGCTATCTTACGGTCACCATAAGCTTGCTTAGAGCTAAGGAAGTCAAGTGTGCACCACACCTAAACATGAAGCTTTTCTAAGTCAAGCTACTAATCTCAACCCCTCTTAATAGTACGGTCAAAGGTAAAAAGAGAAGCCCTATCTAATTCTAAGTGTCCTTCATCTCCTTATGGCACTTAGCCTATCATTCTAGGGTCTTCATCATGTCTCCTTAAGAACCGAAACGATATCCATCTTGGGGGCTAAGTGATGACCTTTAGAGCCCATTCTCCTTGATCACTATGGCTAAGCTACGCATAGCCTCTGCAAAACACACGTTAGCCATAATAATCTCTAATTGTCGTTAATCACCGAAACCAACTAGGGCCATGATTCTTCAACTAGTAAGATAAGAGGATTTTGTGACACCCATATTATCAATAAATGCTTGTGGCAGATTCTTTGCAATATGATGCAAATATAATATGATCTAAATGATTTGGTTTAGATTCTTTGGTACGTGGATGTGAGGAGTGAATATCAATATGTGATACTCTTTTGATTCCTGGCATTCTATGTGTGGTATAAATCTCTCCCTAATGCTTGGAATTATCCTCGAATTATATTCAACATACGGGCAATGTATAAATCCCTTATAGAGATCTGAGGTATTGTATGAATGATGGATAATTATACCTCATTGGGATCCCTAATACCCTTTGGTATGTTGGGGTGGTGATATCGGTATGTGCGAACATACTCGATGCACAGATGGGAAATGTTTGGTTGTGGCCAAAGTTTCACGTACTTACTGCAATGGAGGGAGTTGTATAAGTGCAGTATGTTGAATTTGAAGGGACACGACTGTTCCCGAAGGACATGCCCTTTGGGACTAAACTAACTGTCTAATCCTATCTGTTGATCTTGTACTTGATGGATGAGATCACTTCGTGAAGAGACGCCTATTCGTGAAGAGGTGTTTGTTCGTCAATAGGTGTCGTTTCACAACAGCCATGCGCATTTCCTTTGCAAATTGACCGCTGGCGCAAATAATCTACTCTAGGCTCGATTAGTCCTGGCACAAAATACCGGACAACCAAATACCAAACCAAAAGTAACGACCGAAATACCAAAACCAAAATTTTCAGTAGCACGTTCAGTTCCTAAATCCTTTCGGTAGCACGTTCAATTCCTGAATTCCAGGTACATTCGGTTCTTTACCTTGGTTTACCAAATTTACCGAAATATGTTGACTGTGAGTATTGTTATATATATTATTGATTCTATTATTGTAGACTATTGTACCTAAAAGTACTATATTTTTATGGTACTCTTCTCTTATTGTCTCGTGCACTTTTATATGTATGTATTTGGCACTATAATTTTCTATAAAATCATGTTAAAGTTATGTTAAAATTGGCTTTTGAACATGTTATTATATATCTCTGTGATTAGTTCGGTACTTTTTTTTGGTAAATAACAAAATCAAAGCAAAAATACCAAAACCAACTTTTCTCAGTACAGATCGGTACTAGTTTTTCAAATAATCAAATTTATACCAAGGAATTGAAGTATCGAACCGATTGATTGGTAATACCGAATGCCCAGGCTGAGGCTGGATCTTCTTCATCTTTGTAAGTGGTAGGGGTGGTAGCATGTTGCCATTTTCCTTCCTCGACCAGTTTACCAAGAATTCCAGATACTACCCACAGCTGTTGTAGCGTTGATTGGAGTTCTCGATTCGACGCTAAAATTTTCTGATCTTTTTCAACCTAATACTACCGGAATGCAGCTGATTGCCGAGTTCCACAATCGGCAAACCTCACTGGGCCTAGATTTTGGCGACAAATAGCTCTTGGCCGAGTGCTTTTTGTTGGACACTAGGCAACGGCGTTTTTGCCGAGTCTTAAGATGGAAAATACGTAGACTTTGCCAAGTGTTTTACCATGACACTGGCAAAGTACACAACACTCTAGCAAATGATGCTCCCAGAATGCACAGAACCTATACTTTGCCGAGTGTTTTGACCATCACACTCGGCCTAGATTTTGATGGCAAATAGCTCTTGGCCGGGTGTTTTTTGTTGGACACTCGGCCCGTTTCTGCCGAGTCCTAAGACAGAAAATACGTAGACTTTGCGAAGCGCTTCCAATCTGACACTCAACAAACACCAATATTTGTCATGTGCCGACGATCGTTTGTCGTGTGCCGTCTGTTTGGCACTAGGCAAAGATGTATTTTTCTTAAAAAAATCCTTTCCTCTCTTTCTTTTCTGTAGCGTGTTTTACTAAAATTATTCAAATATACATTGAAAATGCCTTGTCAAAATCACTCAACAATGCAGTTTCAATGCTTCCACGAATATTAGACCATTATTTCATGCAATCAGAAATCAAATTCAATTTATATCAATTAAAACTGTATAATGCAGTTTAAAAATTAAAATTATCAGATGGATCCAAAAAAATTACTAAAATTTCACATGACAAAATATATGTTGTCTATTACCTATACAAAATGTTTGGAAGTCAAATCCTAACTCGTCCGACACTTGGACTCCAAATCTTACTAAATCCTTCTCAACGGTACATTTTTTTCTTACGAGATACTTCAATTTCTAAGCATGATACGTGACAACCTGTGTGAAACCTTCTCTGGTTTTTACCACAGCCTCCATGTATGATATCATGAGATCTTGATAAATCTCATGATTTGAGACTTTGTTTTCTTTTTATAGAATTCTTGTGGTTATGTTTCGTGTATCGAAATTTCATTTTTTTTCTCAGATAAGGCCTCACATTAGACTCAGTAACATGAATATTATTTTTCCATTCATTTTATTTCATTATTCGAATCACTTATGGTTCAAATTTGACTTCTCCCTAAAAATTTTAATAGAAATTTACCTAGAAATGTACCAAATTTTAATATGGAATACCACATAAAGTATGGCGGGAGCACAAAAGGTTTGGAGGAAGAGGGGGGAAAGTAAATAATTTGCCAAGTGTGTGTCAGACACTCGGTAAAGTTATAATTTGTCGAGTGTCGCCCCAAAACACTTGGCAAGGAGCTCTTTGCCGAGTGTCCACGGCGGACACTCGACAAAGTTCTAACGGCCGGTGCAGTGGCTAAAGGATGTCGCATGTGTCGGTCACGTGGCGACTATTTACCGAGTGTTTATTGTTTGTCGAGTGTTCTCTTGACTTTTGCCGAGTGTGTTATTTACTGCACTCGATAAAGTTCTGATTTGCCAAGTGTCTTTATTTCGCCGACAGTTTCTACTATGACACTCTACAAAGATGTTGTTTGCCGATTATTAGATTGAATATACTAGGCAAATTATTTCGGACTCAGCAAACATCTAGATTTCGTAAGTTGTGCCTCAATATAGACCAGAATTTCCAGTTCAGGAGTCAAAATTTCTAATACTAGAAGCATTTGTGAATGAACGGGTACGCTGATATAGAAAAAAAATCCATGTTATTAGTGGTTCATATGGTATGCCTATGTGAATAGGTGTCATGCATAATTGTATGCACGTAGGCCTGTTCTGCTTGTGAAAAAGTTGGTTGATTGAATAATATTATGTGAGAAATATCAAGAGTAGTTGAAGCAAACAGAGGTGAATACCCCGCCCGCGCATTGCTGTGGAATTTAGAAGCTAATATCTTGCTAATGATAACTATAAATTAATAAGCTTGTTTCGGTGGTTGTAAAGTACCCCCGGTAATTTTGAGTACTTTTTTTATTTTGATAATCAATTAAATGAAGAAAATAAAATTGGTAAAAATATATTAAAGGAGAGAAGGGTAGATAAGTAATAGGAGAGTAGAATATTGTGTACTCCGTACATACACACCTTTCACGGTGAAGCTTTGGCCACACGACCCATCCACACACGTCGCTGGAAAAAAAAGACTCCCATATCAGTTGCTTTTCCCCTATCCCCCAATCTCGTAGACCCGGTGCACCTGGCCGCCGCCACCGCGACCCAGCACGCGGCCGTCCTCTCCGTTCTGCCCACGCAGCTCTTGTTTCTACCATCCGCCGGCGGGCATCCTCCGGCTGTAGCGCGGATCTGAGAGCGCGTCGACACCCCCGATCTCGGCCCTCCATCCGCCGGTGGCTTTGGGCGGCGGCGGCGGCGGCGGCGGCTTCAGAACCGTTGTGGGCGGCTCCATCATCGATCATACCTGGCGTGGCCCTAGGGATAGGCTGCATCGTAGCCTAGCGCGGGCACAATGATTAGGCGTTCCCCTCACGGACACCGAAACCAGGTGGCAAACCCCTGCTGATCCACGCGGCTGCTTGCCATCATATTTTAAATTTCTTATTTTCAAAATCCATATTCTGGCACTCCCCCCATAGGCTTCAGGTTAGTTCTCATTTGACATTTTCTTTGCAATTTTGCAAGAATCGAAATCAAAATTGGTCCTGAATGTGCACCGATTTCTTGTAAAATCGAAGTAGAACGTATATTTTGAGCCATTGATTGTTGCAGTTTCTTGACTTGTGGCTTTTGAGTATCTGAATACTGGGTCTTGTGCATGTGCGGTTTATTGCTCTGAAGTTGAAATTGAGGAACTGGCAATAATATTATTGGAGCCAGAGGTCGCGGCAGCGTCGAGGAGGCGGCGGCCAGCTAGAGGCTGAAAGTCGGAGGAAGCTCGAGCCTTGGCAACCGGTTGGAGGTATGTATTTTTTTTTCTTAAGAATATGTATTTTTTTTCTTGACAAAATGAAACTGGGACGTACACCATCAAATATTTAAACTGGACTGGAAGCAACTGGACTGGAAGCACGAGGAATTGGGTCACTATTGGGCCTTGCTCGTAGTTAATGGGACTAATCAAATTTAATCATTCACTAAGAAAGGTCGATGTACTGCAATGTAAAAAAATATTTGATACTGGGTATATATTTATTTATGCAATTATTTTAAAAGTACTTATCAACATGAGCTTAACGCTCTTTGGTACATCCATTTATCAAATATTTGATCTAAAAGAGTCTAAGTACATATCAATAGATTAATTTTTAATCACAAATATTTCTCCATCTACTTGTTCAACCATTAACGTAACTAATGACACCCTGCACGTTTGCCATTGGTGCACATTCTTTGTCTTGGAGCATTTTGACCTGATTAGCACAAGTAGCGAGTGCATATATTTACTCTGGTCATTGTAAGAAGCGGCATTCTATATTTGGTCCCTAACAACTGCAACAGATGTCTCTAACATGATATTTATAATTATAAAATGAATTATGAGGATGATGTTCAACTTTAGATATTAGTACTTAGGATCGCGAAAGTAACCTTGTAGAGATGCAAAAATAGGGCAATAATCCCTTGGGCCCACAAAACTCATGGAACTATGTGCGGTCGTTGTCAGACAACCTGTGATGTGACTCAATGCTTATTAATTGTGTTGTTGGTAATTCTAAAATTTAATTATGTTCAAATCAACTTACATGCATATGAGTCCACAACCACGTTAGTGGAGATGAGAAAATAGTTTTCAGTACTAGCTAAGAAACATGTGGTAGTTTTCATCAGCATTGTATGTAAATGCGCGGAGAAATTCAATTGGGCTACCACATAAGAAAAGAGTTTTATAGTTATATTACAATTATATAGATGAAACATATTATGAACGTTAAAAATATTTTTTTCTTAAATAAGCATATATTTATCGTCTTGTAGTGCAAGCTCTCTAAACGGCTTAGTAGGAAACAAAGTCTGGAAGGTCCCACGGTCCGACATGAGTCATGACAGCTATGAAGTTAACATGTGAATTGTTTGTAGATCTCAAGACTTCATCCAATGATATGAATGATGCAGTACACCATGACGCGTAGTGCTGTAAAAAAATCAGTTAGTAGAAACACGTATTCAAACATATAGATTGCATTTGCATCGGGGGCAAACACTAGAATGAGCCAGTAGTGGTGATGGAACTAAATATAGACAACAATTTCAAACAAGAAACTAAACTATAGGTGAATAGATATTTGATATTTTGAAGTCAATGTGATACGTTTATATAATAGAGCACATTAGGTAGCTCGTACTTGGTCAACACTCAATCTTTATCCTGTGTTGCATGCAATAGTTGAAATCCATATGTTGACCAAGTATAGGAGCTAGCTAATGTGCTATCTATTATATATAAACGTATCACATTGGCTTTAAACAATCAAATATCTAATCACCTGCAGTGTAGTTTCTTGTTTGAAATTATTTGTTGTTTATATTCAATTCCACCACCACTACTCGCTTATTCTTTGGTAAGTAGTCTTTGCTCCCAATGCAAATGCAATCTATATGTTTGAATATGTGTTCCTACTAACTGATTTTTTATGGCACTCGCATCATGGCTATCTATATTGTATCTTTCATATGACGAAGCCTTGAGCTCTCCAAACAATTCACATGTTAACTTCATAGCTGTCTGGCTCATGTTGGAACGTAGGACTGCTAGACTTTGTTTCCTACTAAGCACTTTTAGGGAGCTTGCACTCCAAGACGATAAGTATACACTTATTTAAGAAAAAATATGTTTTTAACGTTCATAATATGTTTTGTCATATAATTGTATAATTGTAAGATAACTATAGAACTCTTTTCTTATGCGGTAGCCCGATTGCATTTCTCCGTGCATTTACATAAGATGCTGATGAAAACTACCACATTCTTGGTCAGTACTGAAAACTATTTTCTCATTGCCACTAACGTGGTTGTGGACATGCACGCAAGTTGATTTAAACATAATTAAATTTTGTTATTACCAACAGCACAATTAATAAGCATCGGGTCACATCACATGTCTGACAACGACTGCACATAGTTCCACGAATTTTGTGGGTCCAAGGGATTATTTCCCTATTTTTCATCTCTACAAGGTAACTTTCCCGATGCTAAGTAGTAATATCTAAAATTAAACATTGTCCTAATAATTAATTTTATAACGATAAACATCGTGTTAGAGACATGACATTTATCTTGCAGTTGTCATGGACCAAATACAGAATACTGCTTTTTACAATGACCAAATTAAATATGCTCGCTGCTCAAGCTAATAAGGTCAAAATGCTCCAAGACCAAGAATGTGCACCAATGGCAAACAACCAGACTGTCAGTTACGTTAATCGTTGAACAGGTAGATAGAGAAGTATTTGTGCTTAAAAAATAATTGTTGTGTACTCAGATTCTTTTAGATCACATGTTTGATAAATGGATGTACCAAAGAGCTCTAAGCTCATATTGACAAGTTCTTTTGAATTAATTGCATAAATAAATATGAGTGCATTACATCAACTTTTTTTATAGACTCAACGGTACATCTATTATAATGATTAAATCTGTCTAGGTCCATTAATTACGAGCAAGGCCCAATTCTAGTGTTTATATATTTGATGCGGTTCCGTCCTAGTTATCTCATTATCTAAAGAAAAAAAAAATACATACCTTGATTATAGCTAGGTACGAGACACCCACTGCATCCACTACCCAACAACTCAACCGCGCCACATGCCTCCAATCCACTACTCCACAAAACCAAATCAGTGCGGTTCAAAACCACCTGACGGTTTTTGAACCGGCACAACCAAATAGGTAGTGATGAGATGATCACATCACTACCGGTTACATAACCGGCAGTGATGATCGCTCGGCGGGGATTCAAACTCGCAACCTTAGCCTCGCGCAATCCCTCCTCTACCACTCCACCCATGAATCACTTATGTCTAGACTAGATTCGGTTTTAGTTCACCCCATTCTATACTAAACTGAGTGTAAATTAATTGTTTAAGCCACTAAAAGAATTCAAATGAAAAAATTGACAACTACAAAGTTTCATAACTTTTCGAGATCTACAACTTTCATGTAGCAAGTTTTTCCATCCGAGGTCGTTTACAAAATTTTGAATTTTAAATTTTACACATTTGAACGTATTTTTCGATAACAAGATGATTTCAAATGAAAAAGTTGCCAACTACAAAGTTTCATAACTTTTCGAGATCTACAACTTTCATGTAGAAAGTTTTTCCATCCAAGGTCGTTTAAAAAAATCAGTGTCCAGTGCATCACATGCGGTTCCAGCCACAAACCGACAGTGAAACTCCTCATCATTGCCCTGCCGGTTCGTGGCTGGAACCCCACGAACCGGCAGTGATAACCTGGAGACTTTCATTGTCAATTCCAGCCACGAACCAGCAGTGATGAGGAGCTTCACTGCCGGTTCGGCCCCAACCCGGCAGTGAAGGTTCATCACTGCCGGCCCAAACAAAACCGGCAGTGATGGGCCGGCAGTGATGTTCCAATCTGTAGTAGTGATCTCTAACTGGTTGCCAAGGCTCGAGCACGCTCCGACTTTCAACCTCTACCTAGCCGCCGCCTCGATGTTGCCGCGACGCAAAATTGTGCGTCCTCCGGCTCCGGCATGTGGAGAGCGCCTTGACACCCCGCTCCCGCCCCTCCGTCCGCCGGTGGCTATGCTTTTTCACCTTTAACCTCGGCTTCCGACTCTCCAATGTTCACAGGCAGACCGGCCTCTATACTCGTGCTAACAGACTCCAAGCACTACTACAGAACAGACATTTGGCCGATTTGCAAAACTAGCAATAGTTTCGGAGAAATTTGCGTCCGGGACGAAAAAAAAGTCTAAAGGTCCCCTACCCAACGGCTCTTGTATCAGGCTGTTGTAGGAGGACCTTTAGTCCCAGTTCTGAATACCAACCAGGACTAAAGCTTTAGTCTCGATTTGTGGACACAACCAAAACTAAAGGATGACCTTTAGTCTGAATTGTTATATAGAGGGGGTGGGGCCGACGGCTTGGACTATGTTCCCCACCTACATCTAAACCTTAACCCGATCTCGAGAGGGGCGCAGCCAGCGGCGAGAAGCGCCACTGGACCACACCGACATTGGATCCACGCCGCCATCTCTGACGTCTTCACCACTAGTCTCCGGCGCCGCCGTCCCCGCTGCTCTACGACCGGATATACTACACCACCGTCGACTCCACTACTTCCACCGCCATTGACATGGACAGCTCCAACTCCTCTACTACCAAGCCCGAGGGTATGACTGCCATCCACTTCCCTCTATTCGCTCTGGATCTATATGTTTCCTACTATGCCATATGTTATACCCGCTTGATCCTAGCTCTAGTAGATCCTATAAGTCTATCAATGTGGCCTTGTACCCATCCAGTAGTGTGTGACATCTCTATATTGAGCTTATGTTTGAACACCCATTTTCTGGAGATGACATGTGCGCTTGGTGGCTTCTCGATGAAACACCACGTCTTATTGTCCTGGAGAGCGGCGTATGCTTCCATGGCCACACGGGCTAAGGCAGCGCTAAGACCGCCTTGTGGGTGGCTGTCGGTGCGTACCATGGGTTTGGTTAGAACACGCCAGCGCGTGCTCATATGTGCATTTGATGGCACAGATGGACTGTCTACAAAGTACAAACTGCCCCGTGATTGCCGGTGACTGCACGATTAAGAGATACAGATGAAGGAAAAGCCAGATCGGAACATAATCTGAGATGGCCGGATATTGGGACCCATAACTTGGTGGAGCCCCGTGACACTGCCGGTGACTCACTGGCGACGTTGTTGACGTTGTAGAGACGCCCCGCCGGTGACTCGCTGCCGACGACATTGTAGACGTGGTCGGTGGTATGGAAGAAAGATGGGGCTCCTGAACCAGACAATGGCGCTTCCGTACGTGCACACTATGTGGTGTTGAGGAGGGATGGCAGAAGTTGAGTGGTCCTTTTTGCGAGAGATGATGCAAAGGCTGGGGTTTGATCGGAGGTGGGTGTATCTTGGCATGACCTGTGTTACATAAGTAAGATATTGTATCCGGGTAAATTAAATTGTGAGGTGACAGAAGAGTTTATCCCGGAGCATGGCCTGAGACAGGGTGATCCGATCTTGCCATATTTACGCAGAAGGATTTTCAGCTCTATTACGCTGAGTTGGAGGGGAAAATTCATCGAATAAGCATCTGCAGGGGTGCACATGCACCAACAGTCTCACATCTGCTGTTTGCCGACCACTCGCTGATTTTAAGCAAGGCAAGCGAGAAAGAAGCTAAGAATTTGAAGGAGCTTCTGAAGACCTATGAGGAATGATCTGGCCAGATGAACAATACAAACAAGGTGAGGGAGGTCTTGTCCATTCGAGCTGAAATGAGGAGCGAAAAATATTTGGGGTTGCCTGTTTATGTGGAGAGATCTCGAACAGAGGTGTTTCCATATTTGAAGGAGCTAGTGTTGGCAGAGAATTCAGGGGTGTAAATAAAAATTTCTTTCAAAAGCCTGAAAAAGGAAATGATGATCAAGGCCGCACAGGTGATTGCAGTCTTTACGATGCATTGCTTTGACATAACAAAAGAAATCTGTAGTGATTAGTGAAATCAGTGCCATATGATCGCTGAGTATTGGTGGAACAATCAAGATAAGGAGAATAGCATACACTGGGCAGTGGGTAAGCTGGGAGAGGGTTAGTCCAGCTGAAGGATGAAGGGGGGCTTGGGTTCCAGGGATCTACATACATTCTTCTCTCTGTGCAAGGATACTGAAGGCTAAGTATCATTCAAATACTAGCGTACGTGTTGAAGGCCAAAGTGAAAGACATGTGTTTGTACACATGGCGAAGTATTATGCAGGGAGTGGAAGTCTTGAAAAAAGGTGTCATCTGGAGGCTGGGCAATGGAGAAGGTATTAACATTTGGGGAGATCCATGGCTGCCCAAGGATATAATATAACCCGCAGGTCGATCACTCCTAGAGGGAGAAATTTGCTCCAAAGAGTTGAAGAACTGATTGACCTGACCACGGCAAAATGGGATGAGCAGCTTCAGAATCAAACGTTCTGGGAAGATAATGTGAAGCTAATCAAGTCACTGCCTATTCAATATTCATGCGGAGATGGAAGATAACCTAGGATGGCACTTTGATAGCAAAGGGCGTTTCTTTGTCAAATCAGCCTACAAGGTGCATAGTGCGGTGGTGTAAAGAACCCAACAATCCAGCAGACCCGGTGGATCAGAGGGAGCGGAGGCCCGAGGGAGGGGTGACTTCTGGAAAAAAAAATTGTGGCAACTTGACTGTCCTCCAAATGTGAAACATTTCCTATGGAGAATGAGTCACAACACCCTAGCAGTTCGTATGGTCCTGCAGAAACGACGCATGAAGCTAGATACAAGGTGTTGTATGTGTGGGAGATATGATGAAGATGGCGGACATCTCCTACTTAAATGCAAAGAGGTGACGGAAATTTGGAGGGTGCTCAATTTGGAAGAAGTACACTGCAAGCTAATGACAACATTGTTCAGTGTTAGCATGTTAGGGGTTATCAATGGTCCAACATGCTCAGCCCAGCCCACGAAGGCCCATGGCGTGCAAACAAGTAGTATAAAAAGGAAAGGAAGGAGCAGCCGTGGAAGGCATCCAAGAATATCACAAACACACTCATATCTCTCTCTACCTACTATTCATCTTTTCAAGTCTTTTCTCTCTATACCCGGATTTCCTACCTGCAATACCTTCTAGGATCTTCTAGTACCTTCCTACTAGCTTTGATTACCCTGCTCACTGCCCTCTTGAGATTCTCTCGAGATTCTGTCTCATATTGTATCAGTTCTCAGTTTTGTAAATACTGCACAACTTCAGATATTGTGCAAAATGTGCTAATCAAAATTGTTCAGAAAATGACAGAATGACATTTCACAAACCAAAGTTGACATGATCCCATTGCACAAGCAAAGAAACACTGAAAGCGGTAGCAGACGCAGTTTTAAATTGTATTCAACCGAAAAACTAATTTCATTGCACAACAATTAAGGCATAATATGAAATTAGTTGCATTGTAGTGGAAAAAATTGGGGAATTGCTACTGGTTGTATTATGTTTACTAAAAACGAAATGTCAAACATATTAAAGGGTCACCTGACCGATACCATATCAATATGAATTTGGGTTCTGACCAATCGAGATTTGATTTGCATGCTCAGAATTTCAAACCCAAATTTAGAAACATAATATAACAGAAATATCGAATGGTAGTGATCGTATCATGTAATGAGAAAATATTAACACTACAAATGATTTATTAAAGGTGTCAAATTATACAGAGTTGAGAGTCGGCCAAGGTGGTGGCCTACGGCCGCGCCACCGCTCCCCATCGCCACCTTACCGGGGCGGACGCCTACTTCCGCCACGCCCTCGCCGCGACGCTGCCCCTCCTAGCGCGCCGCCCGTGGGCTGCTCCTCCTCTATCGGCCACCGCGACCAGGGCGACGTGGTGCTGAACCTGCCGCCTAGAGCCCGTGTGATTGCTGGGGCGCTGCGGGCACAAAAGTGCCATCACGGGCCGGGGGCTACATGGCTGCAGCAGGACCACAGCGCGAAGCAACATCACTGAGGCCGACGACAAGGTTCCCAACATCCCGTTATGGCTGGGGAAGTCTTCCTATCCTACATTAGCGGTGTAGTGATCCGTGGTCTCAGCGAACGGGTGTTCGGCGGGCGCGCCATCCTGTATGTAACAGCTGATGACCTTGCGGCATGTGTGGTAGCTCTGCGCGGACCACCGCGTCTTCTTTTCAAGCTAAATGGTGTGAGAATCATCGGTGTAGTCTTCTTTTCAAGCTAAATGATGTGAGAATCAGCGGTGTAGTGATCCGTGGCCTCAGCGAATGGGTGTTCGGCGGGCGCGCCATCCTATATGTAACAGCTGATGATCTTGCGGCATGTGTGGTAGCTCTGCGCGGACTACCGCGTCTTTTTTTAAGCTAAATAATGTGAGAATCAGTGTTGCGTTCCGCATCCTGGGCGGCACGGCAGTGGGAGGGGCGTTCCTGGTGTTGTGCGGATTACCATCAAGGATGTGACACGTGGGACAAGACTAAACTGGCTCACGTGCGTCGTCTCCCAGCATCTCGTAACCAACAAGATCCACGTTGACATTTGAGTGATCTGGGTTGTCCAGCCTCTTTGCTCAGCCCGCCGCGCTTCTTCTCGCTGACGTCTGGAGCCCACTTGTTAGCTCGTTTTTTTGGGAAACACGCCATTTATCTCTTTTAAATGTTCATTTCCTTTCCCCGTTTCCTTTGGTCTTCTTTGAAAATACAGACTTCTTGTTCTTGATATAGAATTATTGATGATAGTTCTATACATGATTTGATAGTTTTGTAATTTATGTGAGTAGAGTCACCGGTGTGTCAGTGTCATCATGGTTTGCTTATCTATACATCTAAATTGATGCTCAGCCTTTCCTTAAGCTACAGTAGCCCCTTGCCATATTGCTAAGGACGTGGTTGGAACAAAGGAATCGAAAACATAAGAATGATAGGAAGTATAGGAAAAGGGTTAGAGAAAGTTAATCAAAAAACACAGGAAAACGAATGAAGGAGTGTTTGGATCACAGGTTTTTGTGAAGACAATAGCAGGATAAAGGAGCCGAGGAAGAGCTAGTAAGATACATTCCCTTGGCTTTGAGTGGATTTTTTGGTTCCTGCATTTTGTGCCTATATCATTGCCCTTCCTCTGGAATGGTAGGAAATGTTCCTTTATTCTAAACGCAATGTTCCTTTACTTCCCTCTGGAAACTTGTTTCCTCCAAAATTCTCGTGAACTTCCGTCGATCCAAACACTGCCTAAATTGTGCTCGTTCTTTATAGTAACAGTGTCATTGATGGAGTATTTTGTTTGTTTTATCCTATTTTTTGTGTATAGTCTCATATTATTGTTGTTTTGTGATCAATGATATTGATTTGCTCAATGTTTTGTTTGCCATGACCATGTTTATGATAGTATTCAAATAATCTTTGTTTATTTGCTTGTGTAGAAGCCTCTTGTTCAAAATCCTTATATTAGCTTTGTCCTAGTAATTATATTTGCTATCTTTCTTTGTGTATTGGATGATTCTTACTACTACTGAGTTGGACAATTCAGCGGCCCTTATTCTTATATTTTGCATGTTCTTGTTTTAAGTAATTGTTTTGTTTTTTAAATGCCTTCTTCTATTATTTATATTTTAATTATATTTCCTATTTATTTATTTATTAGATGGCTAGGAAAAGGAAGTCTTTGTTTTTGGATGTTGCAAGCAGGGATGGTTATGATGGTCCTAATGACAATGAGTTGTTTTTGTGTGCCAATTCTTCACCGATGAATTTAATGACTCAAGTTATGATGGTCTTTTCGATTCAGATGCAAGTAAAAAAATTATTTTGTAAATTGAATCATAGGTTTTCCCTATTCATTATTTATTGTTGTTTTATGATTCAATATCTAATGGTCATCAATATTTCAATAAAGCATTGTACAAGCAATGTCTGAAAGAAGTATGGTTTCTTCTCTTTTGTTTGTTCCTTTTTTTGGTTTTGAACTTGCTATTTTTTGGTTGATTTTTATTTTTTGTATTATTCATGTTCAGTGTTCTAGGGTCAAGATGTTGAAGAATCTATTAAGTTCTTTGACTCATAATGTATGTATTGATTTTCTTTTTCTTAAACTTTATGTATTTTTTGAATATGTTTATTTAATTGACCTGTTAATAATTCTAGGCCAAGAAGTAGAAGTCTGATAGTAGACCTAAAGTTGATTTCTCAAGATTTTTTGTTTCAACATTTTCCAAGGTGACCAGATCTCTTTCTCCTAATCGTAGTGGTGTGATTCAGAAGTTTGGATTTGGATCTTTGCCTTTGTTTGGCAATTGTTTTGTGATTACAAATTTTGTTCACAGGGTTGCTCGTCTTGTGAACTATAACTCTGGTGACATAGTTGTTGATGGAAAGGTTATATCTCTTACTAAGGAGGTTGATCATTTGTTTCTTGATCTTCTATTTGGTGGTTAGTCATTTCATAGTGATTATACCACTAGCAAGTTCTCTTTACTGTCAAGGTTTGGGAAGGGAAGTGTACCTCTAGTCAGCCTCTTCTCTTATGCTCATTTCCAAGAAAGAAATGTCTAATGACGACATGCTCGTTTATTTCATTGTGGTTGTGGTGAGTACGTTTCTATGCCACAGTTCTTCTGCTGCTCCATGTTAGAATTTTTTTTGGTATTTTTAATATCTTGATAAGATTTGAGAATATGGTTGGTGTAGATATAATCTATCATGGTTGCTTGAGTACATCGAGTTACTATATCAATTAAGGAGTTGTAAATCTACTCAGCAAGCCACTCTTTAAGGTTGTCTTTAATTCCTTGCTATAAGTTTTTTCTTTTATTTGTACTTCTTTTAATTTTATTTTTTTCCTTTATCTTTATTTCCTTTCTAGGTTCTATATCTTGATCATGTTGATTTTGGATTGCATCAAGTCCCTTCAACTATTCCTCGAATTTTTGTTTGGAAAAAAGATATGATTAAATAGTTACAAGTCTTGTCACCAAAGATGAAGGTTGAACTAAAAAAAAGATGAAGGTTGTTTTTGTTACCATCCTATTATGCATTATTCGAGGACTTGCTATGCTAAGGTTTCTTCTTATATTCTCTTGTCAATTCTTTTGAATTTCTAGTTGTTGTTTTTTTATTTACCAAATTTTGTATTGCACTTTGTTTGTTTAGGATATGTGTTTGCTTCCTCAAATTCCTAAGAAGAATATTGATCCTCTGTTCCTTAGTCAGCTTGATTCTTATGCACAGTGCAAGCTTCCTATAGAATTGAAGGATGCTATTTGCATGCTTATTGAGAAGCATTGTTTGAATTGTGGTGTTTCTATCAACTTTGATGTTGCTTTATGTGATGATATGAGATGAATCTTTATCAAGCTTTGGAAGCATGTGTATTCTGTTAGTAAAATGTCTCATCTTTTAGTTTTGGAAGTTATTAAACTTTTTCCAGAGACTATTGAAAATGATGAATACGTCAGTTATCCCGATGGAGGAAATGAAGCGTCTTCGATTTTTGTTGAACATGATCCTATGGCTTATGGTGGTAATGTTAAAGGTGGGTTTTTTAGTATTTAGTGTTTCCTGTGTTTTGGCCATTGTTTTGTATCTTTTTATTTGTATTGTGTATTTCTTGCTACTTGATGCATTATTTGTTTTAGAGAAAATATGATCCTAATATTCAAGAAGTTCATCCTTCTCGGTATAAACTTCATCAATCTTTAAATCATGTATGTGTTGGTAGTTATTGTCTTGTTTGTATTGTTATTTTTTGTTACATGTTGATGTTGATGATGACAATAAGTATCAGCCTAATTTTGTATCTCCATCTTGTCATACCCAATTTTAAAGGAAAACTTGGATAGAAAACCATATGTGTGCCTAGGAATCAATCACACACACATATAGAGAGAAATTATAAGAGCATAATAGACAACTCATCCAGTATTTCTTCGATAATAGGCATAGGAAACCTATTCTTAATTGTGATGTCATTCAGTTTTCTATAGTCCACACAAAATCTCCATGAGCCATCCTTCTTCTTGACAAGGAGAATTGGTGAAGCAAAAGAGTTGTGACTGTGTGCTATGAGTCCAGCTTGTAATAGTTCTTAAACTTGTTTTTCTATTTTTGTTTTGTGGAGAGGGGAATAATGGTATGGTATGGAGTTTATAGGGATAGATCCTGGGATGAGGGGTATGGCATGGTCATATGTGAGACATGGAGGTAGTGACTTTGGATCCTGGAATACATCTCTATATGAAGTAAGAATGTATGTAATCTGTGGTGGTATAGGATGCTCTTTGTGCCCGGAAAAAGTTATAGGGTTAGGCACATAATATATCAGTACAAAGGCCCAAATATCATTGTCTTTGGTGGAATTGTATACTTTAGTAGCTGAGATAGTGGATAGTTGGATTGGTGTATCTTGAAGGCCTTGTAGTTGAATAGGCTTGCCAACTTCAGAAAACTGTAGTGTTTTATGGACCCAGTCACACTACATTGGGCTATGAGCTTGCAGCCAATCAAAACCCAAATTTGCATCATATGGGTGCATATCCAAGACCACCATATCTGTGCATAATGTATGTCCTTGACAGTACCATTGTAGTTGGGATACTTTCTTATCAGTGATCAACCATTCCCCATTGGCTAGCTTGACTTTTTGAGGTGGCAAGTGTTCTGTTGTCAGGTTTGCTAGTTGCACGGAATGAAAACTGACAAAACTATGAGAGCTACCACTATCTATGAGAATAAGCATCACCTTGTCCTTCACCCTGGATTTGAGTTTGACGTAATTGGTTTGGGCATTGCTGGAGATGGCATTCAAAGATAACTGACATAATTCCTCATGTAGTGCATCTTCAGCCGCTAATTCATTGAGAGTGTCATGTGTTAACTCCATGTCCAGGTCATTCAGCACTAGAGCATGTGCTTGCAGTTTGTTTCTTTTGGTTCAAACTTCAAGATGGCCTGGCCCAAACTTTTCTCCACAGTTGAAACAAAGACCATTGGCTTTCCTGTAATCTCTGAGTCGTCTGTCTTTCCACGATGTCACTGATTTCTATGGTGGTTTAGTGTTAGTTTTAGGTGGGACATATGACCTGGTTTGATATGTTGCCCTTGGATACTTTGACTTGGATCTGTCTAGGATGCCTTGTTGAATTTTGGCTATGGTAGCTACCCTGTACACTGTTAGAGGCATTTGAGGTTCCACTATGTTTCGGATATCTTCTTTCAAGCCCATGATGTATTTGGGTGTGAAGAATAGGTCATCATAGTTAGCATTGTGCATGATGATGTTGAACTGCAAGGATTAGAATTGGGTGGTGTATTCTTCCATAGTTCCTATTTGCTTGAGCTCCAATAACTCATTCATTGTTGTCCTTAGATCATCAGCCCCAAATTCAGTCTCCACTGCTTTACATAGTTTTGTCCAATTGCCAATATTGTTAGTTTGTTTGTATGCCAGCCACCACTTTGCAGCATTCTCTTTGAAGTGCAAAGTTGCAGCTGTGACCCACATTCCTTCAGGCAGACTATATAGATCTAAGTAACTAAGGCAATTGTCCTTCAAATCTTTGGATCGGTGCCATCAAATGTAGGGAATTGCATCTTTGGTAGTGCCTGATGGGGAAACTGAGTTTTAGTGTCAAAGTGGGCTTGTTGTCTTCGAGCTTTGGATGACTTACGTTTGATATCCCCTTTAGCTTTTGCTAATACATTATAAAAATTGAGATCTTCAAATACCATAGATGTTGTATCGAACAAGTCATCATCATGCTTAGCTTGAGGCTCCTTCTAACGTTAGTTGAGCCACCACCTGACCATTTGCTTTAACCTGTTGAGCGATCATTCGTTGCTCTTGGGAGTACTGATCCACCGCAGCACCTGTAATGTCTAGTTGAGTTTTCATCTGTTGTTGGACAACACCAATTTCATCCATTTGGGTGAATAACAGATTGAAGTTCTCCATAACTTGATCCCACTAGGACTTCTCGTCTTTGTTGCTCTTGGACATTGTGTCCAGCATAATTTGAGTCTCTTTGGATTGTTTAAGAGGAGCCGTGATGCCTGATTCAAAAAACCAACAAGAAGAAATAGGTGCTAGCAACAGGCTTGGTTGACACCTCTCCTACTGCGTGCTAGACACCATCACCGCCGCCTGGGAGTGAGGCGGAGTCGAGGGATTTTTACACGAAGACAAAGCCTCGCAACCCAAGCTCTCGGACACTCCCCCGCCCATGCCTACGCACCAAATTAAACAAATTGACTACGAAATTTCATGCGAGAACAGATGCCTTGCAACTCTCATCACATATTCAATTGTGCTAATTGCTTGAAGACAGAACAACCTTGAGTTTGCTCACTGTGGTTTAGTCGCCGACGTGTCGGTTGTTGAGGTATGCCCGTAGTCGAGCAGGTGGTGAGAAGGTAGGTCGGTGGTGGTGCTGGTGACTTGGATCTCTGCTTCACGCTGAGGATGGTTGATGAAGCTTCGTTAGGACGTCGGTTGTGATGATCCAGACGACCCAAATGGATCTACGGGATCCCAGTCGGTTTCGCAACTTGGCTAAACTGCGGAATCAACCAGCCGTCGGGATTTACAATCCGGATCTAAACACTCGCTAAGCGAAGCTCGATGGATGGCAGAGCGAGGTGGTGAGGTGGGAAGGGTTGGCCGCGATGTAGGTGGAGCTGTGATAACTAGCTGTCATGAAGAGCGGCTGGTGTGCGTCACCCACGCTGAGGAAGGAAAATACCACTTGTCACACCCGTAGCCGTGGGCGAGGTCGCCGTCGACGCGAGCAAACAATGAGGCACAGGAGAACACGAACACCGGCGAGGTAAATCCCTCTGCCGTGGCGAGTTCTATTACGAAATATTCTAATGTCGGATGGGGAACAGGGTTCGGCACTTAAGTGCTCCAGACACTAGCCACTTGGGCCCACACGTCATACACCAGAATTGAAAACACAAAATAGAAACTACGACAAGCAGCGGTGAACACGTCATCCTTCCGGGCGTCTTCTCCTCAGTGTATCCATGTGTGACAGACTTGGATCGTTCGTCGCGAAAAAAAAAACAGAGTGCAACGTCACGGGGTGACGTAGACCTTTTTCCTTTCTTCGGCAGATTCCAAATCTTCCCTCCCAGAACCACCCCTGCGATGCTCCGCCGCCGCCGTGCTCCGTTCCTCCTGGCTGCTGCTGCGGCGGGCGGCGCGCTGGTAGCCGCATCTCCCTCCGGAGATAAAGAGCGAAGCGTCGCCTCCGCGCTCCACCACGGCGTCGCCCGCTCCTCCCGCGCCCCCCCCCCCCCCCCCCCCCCCCCCCCTGAGTTTCGGATGGTGCTTTTGCTCAAATTTCTGGCCATTGGCTGTCACAGATTGGTTTTGTGGTGGCTGATTACAAGTATTCCCTGAGGGGTCTGGATGCTGGGTCGGCGGATTACCGTGTCAAGCTCTCCGAGGTATGGGTTCTGCCCAGGATGTGATGCTCTGCCTTGCCAATTATATGTCTGGGTGTTTGTAAGCTGGTTGAAGGCATTTGTTTTGCCACCATGTTATGAATTTATGATTGTTGTATTGTATCATTGATCAGCTGCTCTTTAAAAACGATAACTAAGTATGTTTAGAAACATTAACTCCATGGCTCCTCCTGTTGAAGTTGTCTGGTAGTAATGCATAATTATTGGAGATCGAGTTTGTGTTGAGATGATGTGAAATTCATGTTTAGACAAAAAGATCGCCATGTATTCTTTCTGCGCTGTCTAATTGGGTCTGTGCTGAAACACGAGGAATCAATTGTTTCTGGTGTACTAACTATTTGGACCACTAGTTCAAAATCGTTGCTTAATAGGCAACATAATAGAATGCTTGATTTGCCTTGATGTTTGGAGCCTCCTGGACCCAATTTTAGTTATTTCTATGCTCTATTGAATATAACAATTAGTATTTCATTTTAGAATGTGGCAGTTGATATACCTAGAGCTTTACTCCTTTCTTGACTGAACTCATTGTTCCCTAAACCAACTTGTGCAATTGAATAGACTGTATTCTGCAGGTCATTTGATTGGCATGTCATAGTGTTCTTCTCTTTTGGAATGGCTGTACACTGTGATATAACATTTAATGTTTCTCATGCATTTAGGAGTAGCCATAGTCCACAGATTATTTTAGATAAGATAAAGTCTTAAATGACACTCCTTTTGGCTTGAGTATAGGTTCATCTGCGTTCAGCAAAAAAGCTACTTAAACTATGTCAAGCGAATGGAGGGTTTTATGTAAAAGCTGGTCAATATGTTTCATCACTAAGACAAGTGCCAAAGGAGTACTCATCAACTCTCTCCCGTCTGCAAGATTAGGTTCACTTAGTGTCTCCCCAAATGATATTGTATAGACATATGACATTACTTGTTATTTACTATTTCTTTTTTCTAAAAACTCAGGCAACTCCATCCAAGTTTCAAGATATCAAAGCAGTAATAGAGCAGAATTTTGGAAAGAAATTGTATGATATGTAAGTATGTGAATGTTTATCCTTTTTAGATTGGCTATTGTGTCTTCACATACTGGTAATTCTGTAATCCACCTCATACCTTTCATTCAGCTGCTTGTGGTGAATGTTCTTGCCAGCTTGTTCCTTGTGTACTATTTCCCTACTAGCATACCTAATAAATCATTTGGCTGTTTTTTACATTAATTCAAAATTTTGGGGTAGTAAAAAGAACTTTTACTCCATGTCCATGCCATTGACATCATTTGAGGTCTTGAACTTGTGAATGTACAAACTTTTGCACTTCATCTCATACTTTTGTTTGTTTTTCTGTGGCTTATGTGCTATATAATTCTTTCTACAATGCCTTATAGTGAAAAAAATCATAAATGTTAATATGTGAGTATCAGATTCCTGGAATTTGACGAACAACCAATTGCTGCTGCATCAATTGCTCAGGTTCATCGAGGTCGTTTGCATGACAATCAAGATGTAGCTGTCAAGGTGAACAGTGGTTCTTGTTCAACTGCCTCTTCCTGTTCTATTTTCGCTAAGATATATTGTTGTTTCAAAGAAGATATCATCATGAATTCATGATGTTCCTAACAGTCTTAAAGAGCCAACAAGAAATTTTTCATTACAATGTTACATGGCATATCCAGTTATCCACAAATTCAATGTTCTTGTTTATACCACGACACCAGTTTTATTTGTGTGGATACAATGTGCCTTATCATTTTTAGAATACAATGTGGCTTCTGTTTTAGTATACAATTCACCCTTTTAGAAGATTATATGTATTTATGGAATAGCTTTTCACTTTAAGAGTGCCTTATAATTTCTTTTTTCATACTTAAGTAAAACCAACAATTTAATGGTACAGATTATACCAGTTTGGACTCATTGCTTTTCATAAAGAC
This sequence comes from Microstegium vimineum, assembly GCA_022036555.1. Lineage (NCBI taxonomy): Eukaryota > Viridiplantae > Streptophyta > Magnoliopsida > Poales > Poaceae > Microstegium > Microstegium vimineum. The sequence goes on along the minus strand of CM039132.1, from coordinate 19,412,081 downwards.
CAAAAGTAAGTTTAGAAGTTGGGTCGCTTTTAATTAGGTGTTAATTGTCGCCTTCAGGCATAATTTAAGTGGAGCATTCCCATAAAATCTATATGGAGGGAACTGGTTTGAATCTGAAGCAACTGAGCTGAACATGAATATGTCATCAGAATTGCATTGAGTTGAAACTTTATTGAGGTTATTTTAAGTATAGTGGTATACCTAACTTGGCCCTTATTTTTTAGTTGTGTCTTATATATATTATATTTTTTTAGCATTACATAATTGTTAGTAAACAAGGTAGAAACATGGCTCTGCTGCATATTTCTTTCCATTTTGTTGTTTTTAGTGCTGCAGTGGGCATAGCATCATTACTTAATTCATTCAGAGTATAGAAAACACCTGCAGCAGATATTCCTCTTTAACATATGCATAACAATAGATCTATACATATCCTGCCATGTACACATGTAGTGCTAAATCTATTAAAATCATAGTGAGCTCTCATACCAGTTTTTGTTACATCTAGGTTCAATATCCTGGATTGGAGCAGTGAATGAAGATAGACATCATGACAATGTCATTCTTGTCAAAAACGGTTTCTTGGGTATGAACAGTAACATTTTGTTTCCTTTTTATTGTGCAATGTTAATAATTTACCAGTTGGTACATCTAATACATCTTGTATGCTAAAATCATTTGACACAGTTCATTCACTTTTACTTCAATGCACTTTAAGAAGATCAGTAAATGCTAAGACTAGTAGTTTAAGCATCATATTTTTTGCATTTAAGGTTTAGCTAAAGGAAATCGTAGTCCAAGTATATACTTTCATGTGGCAACATTGATTGCTAATTGATACAATTCTAAGGCTATCCGCACTCTTCCTCCTCTATATTCATCCTCTAAAAGGAATATTTTGTCCTGATCAGCGAGATTTCTTCCTCTATATATTTTTTTCTCGCACCCATAATCCTCTATATCTTATACTCTATATTAACTACCAACAGTAGGGCCTATATGTTTATAAATAAAATTTATTTAAATATATTAATGTGAGATCTTGTTTTGAAGGATTTATTTAAACGAATTTAATGGTGTAAACGGAATTTAATTTAGTTTTTTGGTTCGTGAGTTATAGCAATTTTATTAGTTGAAATAGAAGCTGCACGCGGTTCAAGGAAGTGGATCCCACCAATCACTGCATGCATGGTCGTATTTCTGCCTCCGCTAAACGCATCCAACTGCGGCATGAATAGAGTTTGATTGGACATCCGGTTGTATACAGTGAACCGTTACAGTACCCAGTGCGCGCATTTCTGTCCTCCAAAAATCAGTACTGAGTTGTATACACATTACAAATTTGGGAAAAAAAAAAAATCTTCAGCCAAATTTATAAGCTCACAACATTCAGGCTCTGAAGGGCGGCCCTGGTGCAAGCGGTAGAGCTTTACCGCCTGTGACCAAGAGGTCCAGGGTTCAAGCCCCAGCCTCTGCACATTTGTGCAGGAAAGACTGTTGGCTATTTTCCCTTCCCCAGACCCCGCAGTGCGGGAGCCTACGGCACTGGGTACGCCCTTTTACAACATTCAGGCTCTCTACTCAGCCCTCATTAAATTTGTTAAGTTCACCCACCAGCACCAGCTGGTTCACCAGAAGACAGAAGCTTGACCTGCTGGGGGAAGGGCGCACAATATATTTCAAAACTCTCTGTCACTAAGGTCTACCTGTGCCATAGACTGGGATAGAAATGGTCTGCAATTGTTCCTTTTATAAAATTGTGTTAGCCAAGTACTAAACCAGGGTCTTTTCTCTAGTACCAGTTGATTTATGCACCAACCCTCCCAAAATCTAAAGTTTGAGGAAAGGTGTGGACTGGTGGTGCACAAATGTAAGAAATGAAATACTACTTTACTAATTCTCTAGTTGTCCTTATCATCATTTTGATGAACTTCAGCCAGTATGTATAGCATTGATGTTGCTACCATACGCTCCTTATGATGGTAACTTCTACCGCTTGTTGCTTAACCACACATTTGGTTGCATGTTTGGAATGGCATATGGATTTTCATCCTTTGTGGCATCGAAAAAGGGGGTGCTATTTTTTTGGTATTCTTTTACATAAGAATACTTAACACTTATATCAATAAAATCATAGTCATTAATCAGGATTGTATTATCTGAAAGCATGACACCATCTAAGGTTCTAAACTATGCACATGCATTTTTTCTTATATTTTGTCATTTATTTCTGTAACTTAATGTTACCTGTCTCTTTGTACTTGGTACAAAAAAATTTCACCTGCCTTTGTATCTTCCAGGTAGCTAAGGCTTTGATTGAACTCTTTGGTGAAATGATATTTGTACATGGTTTTGTTCATGGTGATCCGCATCCTGGAAATATATTAGTTTCTCCTCAAGGCCATGGGAAATTTTCACTAGGTACTCATTTTGCTCCGGAACATGGTATTGTTATACGTACCTATAATCATTAGACAATTAAATATTACAAGCAATAACACTGTATATGTTATAAACAGTAGTGAAGAAATACTAATTGCATTGAAGAAAGTGGTTTCCCCTCATTATATTTGTGCTCTTCAGGAATTAACACATGAATCCCTTCAAACTTTTGATTGTCACGGGACTTCTTTACCCAGTAGATTTTTTCAGGGTAGTCAGTAGTGCTAATCCTGTGCAGTCATGTGGAAATGTTTGCATACAAATTACTTTCCTTAAATACCTATGGGAAAATTTCACCCCAGGCCCCAGTTAGGTTTCCTGTCCACGTTGCATCTCCTGCCAGTAAACGGTAAATCAATCAGTCCTTAGACGAACTGGTCAATTCACAAATAGGAGATATCAAAATATATGTTTTCTTGGATGGTGTTATGGCTAGGACTGGGTACTCTATTGATGAACTGGAAGGTGATTACAATTGCATGATTAACTGGAATATGAGCGGTAGAGGAGATCGCCCTCCCTAGGAGGCTCTGATCTACTTCTGCTTGCCCCTCACCATCAGCTGGCCCGGCGGCGGCGGCGGCGGCGGCCTAGGTAGGCGGCGGCGGCGGCTCATGTGGCTAGGGTTAGGGCGGAAGCGGCGGCGGCTAGGGTTTAGGATCTAAACCTAGGCGATTGATACCGTGTAGAGAGATAGTGGAACACCTCATGCCCTTAGGGGTTGGGTGGCTTTCATATATATAGTCATACATGACTTGGAGTGCAAGTAAACATAATTACATAGGACCCCCTAGGATATATACAAATATATATCTAACACTTAGTTATATCCCCTAATGCCCCGATGTCCACTAACAAATTGCTGATCACTATTTATTCTTATGACTAATCAAACTCCCTATTCTTACTCCCAGATCTGCTGACCAAACCAACGGCTGACCAAGCAGCTCCCCTAACAGATAACTACGACCCAGAATTAGCCACTGATAGTTGCTGACTTCTCCCTCCTAGTGTACTGCTTTCTGATGAAAGCGTCCACAACAGATGGATTGGCTCTGAAGGGCAAATCTTTATTATCACTTAGACTTGAATGTTACTAAAAATGCTGTGAGTTGGGTTTTCACTGGTTTATGTGGGCTGTAATAAAAAACTGGCATCACCTAGTTTTGCTTCACTTGTTGTCATAACCATTGTACTGGTTCACTTATAACTGGTTTCAGAAAGCTCAAATGTAATTTGTTCCATATTAATTAACAACACAAGATAGAAAAGTAGGAAAACTAGACATAATGATAAATGTATCTGGTATTGTCGAATATGAATTCCACTTGTTTCTTTTGTTTCTCGTACTTCCTTGATATACTACTCATAAGGGCCTGGTCGAGCCAAACATTAAAATGAACTAATTTGCTTTGACAACTAAATATTTCAAATTTGATTCTTCTGGAATCCCAAGCGATTGCAAATTACAACCTGTGCAATTAGGCATTGCTCTTTTTGGAGCAAGAGCCCTCTTCATGCTTTTGAAAAGGCACATATTGAGTTCTTGATAAAAATCTTTTGAATCCTTATAAGGGGGTTGATAGGAGGCTAAGGGACTAAAGCTCTCAAAAAGCAGAACCAACCATTTGTTCTTGTGGGAGCATCTTGTTCTTCACTGGGGTTGTAGGGCTTGGAGGAAGCTAATGGGAGCACTCACCATTGTGTTGAATATGAGTTCATGAGTTCACCTATTCTATTTTGTAGAATCTTTACATCTAAAATGGTGTATGTCTTTTGCAGTTCTGCTGGATCATGGAATTTATAGAGAACTGGACCAAAAGTTCAGATTGGACTATTGTCAGCTATGGAAAGCACTGATATTGTTGGATGCGAACAAAATTCTGGAATTAGGTGAACAGTTTGGTGTTGGCAAATATGCAAAGTACTTTCCTGTAATATTCACAGGGAGAACTATAGAAAGGTAAAGGTTTGTTTCTCTTATATATACCATGACACACTAATCAGTATCATTGAGCAATAAATATTAGAAAGTTTGTCTCACAAGCATTCATAGGGCATCGTTCTTGAGACAGAAATAAAAAATGATAATCTTATGCTACACAGTTTAATTTTTATAGCAAGTGAAACCAATGCAAACATATCCAAATGGGCAGTAATTATTTTTAATCAGTTGTTAACAATGTTCAAATTTTGTTTGAAATAGGACTGCATAAAGGAAAAAATTAATCAGCATCGGTTATTTTTTCATTAATGTATTTGACTGCATGTGAATGGATGGAACCTGCATTTTCTGTTTGTTCATTTAAAGTATTGAGCTAGAATTAACTTTTGTAGAACTTTATATGGTTCCTGGTTTGATCCAAAATTTTTTTTGCCTAACTATGGATGGTTTCCATGTGATTATTTTGATGTGAAACTAATGCATCCTCAGTGTGCCTCGTGTGCTTTTAGCTGATGTCACAATCTATTTCCTGATTCCTGAGTAAACTATGTTCTATGTTTGTATAACTCATTCTGCCATAATTATCAGCAAGTCAGCTCTTGGCACACAAATGTCTGGTGAAGAGCAGAGGCGTTTGAAAGAGGAATTGAACTCTCTAGGAATGGATGATATATCTTCATTTATGGAATCCTTGCCACCGGACTTTTATGTCATACTGCGAACAGAGTAAGGAAATTGTTGTCAGAGCACATGCTGTTATTGCTGTTAACTTCATTCTTGGGGCACCACCAGACTTTTACAAAATATTCATTCTTCATTCCAGCGGACTATTGAGGTCCATTTTAGGGAACCTTGGGGCACCACGCCATGTTCGGCTTCTCACTTATGCAAAATGTGCTATACATGGCCTTGAGAAACAGCCCAAAATGGAGTCTGGTATGTCTAAAGTCAACTGAATAGTATTTATCATCTTCCTATCCTAGCTTACAGCCTCTTAAGGTCTTGGAGATGCTCAATTGTGTTCAGGTGCAATCAGCCGTATGTTCTTGAATGTCAAAATAAATGTCGGCTATCTCCGTCTCAGAGTAATTATTGGTGAGTAACGACACCATCATTGCCCTAATGTTTCGAGTTTGTATAGCACTCTTAACATATTTGCTAACTAAAAACTGCTCTCAGAAATAGTAGGATTGTTAGCGAAAGCAAATGATGCCAAGCATCAGGTCGTGAACAAACTCAGACAGATGTTCCAGGAGATCAGTAAAGGTTTCCATCTCCTTATGTGAATCAAGGGTTCGAGGAAGGTGGGGAAAGTTGAAAGTACGTCAGGAGTCAAATCAGAACTATAATTGGTCTGTTGCGACATGTTAATTGGAGGTGTTGTTGTGTCAAGGAGTCAAATCACAATTGTGATTACTCTGTTGTAACTTGTAAATTGTACGTTCGAGTTGCTGGCTCTGGACTCCAGATGGTATTTTTTGGGGTTGGACCATGTACAGTTCATTATGAAGTGTCAAAGGTAGCAAAGACTTACTTTTTGTAGTATGACAAAAAAAAATTACTGCCCCAAGAACCAAACTTGCGCCACAGAAGGTGCAATGGAGTGCGAGTGAAGACGGATTTATTTGAAAACTTCAGACTAAAGCAGATAATTAATAGTAGTTATATACGCATGGTGTTGATTCTAGAGCATTGACATTTCCGATACTACAAAATTGCAGCCGGTGTCAGGCTTTCAGCGGTGAAAAACACACGAGACTGATTTGCACACTGCAGGAAACACTGAACTCGAACTAGCAAAAGCTTAGCCATACACCAATGTGAAAAACAAAAGTGTTGACTGGAGCTCAAGGCACTCTAGATTGCCAGGCCTTGGCCATCTTCTTTCCGAGATATTGAGCAGCAACTGAACCACCAGATGCGAGCAGACCAGACACTGCTTGCCGCACGCTTGAAACCATTACTCGGCGCCTCAGGGCCCTCCGTACACAGTTTGCTGCCACGTCCTTTGAAGAAACTATGGTGCGTGGTGATATTTCTACAGAAAAATTGTCTGCAGTGAGAATGTGTTATCATAGAATGATCAAGGCTGCAAGATTGATGAGAACATCAGGGGCATTCCAACCTTTTCCATGTAATTTGTCTCTTCCTTGTATTTGGCTTTGGATCGTCCACGGAAGAACAGAGAACAGTTCATTTGTTGTAGATGGGCCACAATCCTGTAGACACGCAAATCTAATAGTTAGACATTGGAACCAAGCATACAAGTACATTTATTTAATAATAAAGTGATGCCAGTTGACATGATTTATACAGGCTTCAAATTTATACTGACTCTGATCCCACATAAGTCCATTAGGGCATTGACATGATCTCTAGGGTTGCACTGATCAGTTATATCTTTAAGAATATATCATTTTAAGTCGAAGGAGTTATATATTATGAAAAATATGTTTCATGATGAATCTAGTACATTAACCTCATGGTATTAATATGTATAACTTTTCAGTTAGTGATAATCAAAGCTAAAATAGTTTGACTTAGGACAAAGCTAAATGGACTTATATTTGGGATCGGATGGAGTAGTTCCAATTGCTACTAGGAATTCACACCAAATTTCCAAAGTGGTAAAAAACTCTTAGCATAGCAAAGGTAAGAAGAGTAAGGCAGTACAGTGAGTGCAAAAGAACATGAGCACACAACATGCTATGACCTTTAACATGTCAAAGTCCATGTACTAGGATAACAAAGTACACAGGTCGCATTGTTGTGCGGTCCACAAAGAATGGTGAAAACCAGAGGCTAAGCACTTCCATAGTTTTCTCTCTTTGAACAAACTGTGAGTATGAGCGGAAGGTAACAAACCTGCCGGAAAGTCTTATATTGTCCATGGGAAGATGCCTTCAATAGCCCTTCAGCAATATACTCTTGCAAGAGGGGTCTGTACATCAATTGAAACGACTGAAGACTACCCTCAACAATCTTCTTTACCTGATTTACACTAGGAATTGAGTGTGGAATTACGAACCAAAAAGAAATCCTATTAGCACACTGTCTTATCCTAAACTTGTAGATAAGAACAAAAGTAACTACAAAACAATAATTTAGACGATCTTGGAACCCAGTATGCAGATCCAATAAAAGCAACAGATTTAGAGGCTAAGTTCTCAAAGGACTAATTGTCAATTATCTTATGAGTCCCTCCCAGGAAATTCAATAACTACCAACCAGTATATTTTGCTCATCCTAGTGAAAACAGTACTCAAATGGTATGCAGTACCTAGATGTATGTTCTATTATGCCACAGTTAAGGGAACCACAAACATAAATTGTAATATGATTAAATGACCACATTTGAACAAAAGAGTACTAAAGTTAAATACTTTGTACCATGCTACAATCCATTTGTTCGTGATTGAGTTTGCAAAGGATAAGAACATGCCATTTTCAATTAGAGAAGCACATAAATGAGTTGCTTTTGGATGTGCAAAACAGACAGTTTGTGAAGAATGATGTAATATTAAATCGAATTGAAATGATCACACATGTAGAGCGAAGGTGAACATGCAGTTCTTTTGTTGATACCTTATCTTTGTCTTCTGCAAACAGCATTCTCAAATCACCCATATACGATAGACTACAAATTTGAGCATATAGGTCGTACTGCACAAAGAGGGATAAAAGAAGGAAGATCAGAAATCCAGAATCAACTACCAAAACAAAGAAAATAATTCCATGGTAGGAAACATCAAGTTCGTAATAACCTCGGTGAACTCTTCTGGTAAAAGGAGTAGAGAAGCTGAAGTTGCCATTTCTAGGTTAATTGAGTTGACCTTCCTTATATCCCAGTTGTCAACAAGAACATGAACCTACCAAAATACAGAGAGAAAATAAACTAAGATAATGTCAACTTCGTAATGAAAGATATCCATATATATACACATATAAAAGGCACTACAATTGTGCAGTGAGCAACTCAACACTAGGCAGCCAATGAATATAACCTCAACCAGCAAAAGAAATAAATAAAGTAGCTACACGAATATGGTCCATATCAGCCAAACTGTGTATCATCACAGCCACAAAAGATATTGGAGCCATGGTCTAAAAGTGAGATAAAAACATATAAAGCGTACAATCCCAATTTAGCAAAATCAGCATTATGTGACTGTACATTACAAGAACAGGGTATTTCACATTCATACCGGTTTCTGCAGCCGGCCACTGAGGTAGAACCTATCCCAAGTCAAGACATCCATCGCGAGGTCCCTCATCCTCACCACCCCATACTTTATCCTCTGCACCACCAAAACAAAATTTCTTCAGCAAGTACTCAATTCACGCACAGCCAGTGGGACACAATGCCATCCAACACAAGGCGCGGCCATTCATGGTACCTTGTCTCTCCACTCCACAAACGGGTTGAAGTACACCCCGACCCCAACACGATCCGCCAGCCCAGTGATCTGAGCTCCAAAGACCAAGAAACAGTCGACCATTCACACAGTTAGCCAACAACCAACCAACCAGAGAGATTGTGGTGATGTTGCTATGACGAAGCTTACGGTGCCTGCACCCAAGCCTGCCATCCAGCGGGAGTAGTGCGCGGGGTTCCTTTCCAGGTTCTGCACCGACCAACAAACCATTCCTTGAGCATAACATCAATCTAAGAATAGGAACCAATCTGACGGATTGATTGGCCAAACTGAAAGGAGGGAGGGGAGGGGAGGGGAGGGGAGGTGAGGCGAGGCGAGAGAGATGGTTGGGTTCCTAGCACCTCGGAGTGCCACTGGAGGGGGTCAGCGACGCCGAGGATGTAATCGACCATGGACGTTCCGTCGGGGCGCGCATGGAGGAGCGTGGAGCCGTACGCGCAGCAGAAGTCCACCGGCGGGAGGAGGTCCCGGAGCGGGCCGGCCAGCTCCACCGCCCTCTCATCCTCCGCCACAGCATTCATTTTAGCCGCGCGCTCTGGCTGCTAAGAGGCGAGAAATTCAGCCCGGGGACGGGGGCGAGGCGGTCGCCGGAGCTCGGAGGGAGACAGCCGCCGTCGGCGGCGGGGTTTAGATGGGGGAATGGAAAAGGCGGTGCTGAATCTGGGCCGTTGGTAAGAGGGTCGACGGTCTGCATTGCACGCCTTGTGTAACAAACGGCACAATTAGAGCTACTAATAATAATCTAACTCCTATTCTTTTTTGTTTCGTTTATCTTCTTCTTATATTATGCTGAATTGTTGATCCTATTTTAATAGCTCTATTCATGTATTTTATTTTGAAAGGATCATACTTATATAATTTCTACCAGGAATTAGTTGAATTATAAGTATTTTAGTATACAAAATCATGCAACTAGGTTCATTTTAAAATATTTTTCACAAGTTTTTATATGTTTTCTTATATAAACAAGAGTAAAATGCATGCTGGGTCCCCAAACTATTTGGACGTTCTCATCTGAGTCCTCAAACTATAAAAACAACTATCCAGGTCCCTAAACTTTTGTCACCGCGTATCAAAGGTCCGAAACTTGCCACACCAGCGCCAACGGCTGACGTGGCTGCACGAACTTTTCCAACAGCCGAGCCGCACGGCGAACTTTTCCAAGCGCCAACTTGATTTGCCGAACCGGGCATGGTAGCCGGCCAGCCGCCGCACGCATCCGCCCGCAAGCTCATCTCCTTCTCGAACCGACACACTGGTTGAGCCCAACCAGGAGCTCCACCACCGCGGCGTCCACCCTGTCGCGCTCCACAAATTGCATCGTCAGCAGTAGCAGCACGCTGCCGTTGCCATTCCCACCCCGTGCTACCGTCGTCGCCGTCGGGCACCTGTGCTCCATGCTGCGCTCCTCCTGCCACCGCACCGTGGCCTCCGCCATCGGCGCCATCTGCTTCAGGATCCCAGCCAGCGCCGGGTCCGCCACGGGCACCGGCGCACCGCGGCGTGCAGCCGCACCCTGAGCTAGTATAACGAATCGAGGGATCCAGTAAACTCACCGTGTGCGCACGTCGCCAGGCAGAGGCACCTGAACGCATCCACGCTGCCGTCGTGCGACACGACCCTCCGCTCTCGTTGCACGCTGCGCGATCCTCCAGCGTCCATTCAAGCAGGAAACAACACGACCGAGTACTCGCAGCCCGCGGTCGGCACCACCGTCGTCCCCGCCAGCGCAGGGCCACCTGCAGGCTCGTAACCGTAGCTCCGTCGTCCCAGGTACACGAACCACGCGTCCGGGCAGTGCGTCGTAAGTGACCCCGCCGGCGCTCGTTGCAGCGTGCAGTTCGCGGAAAGGAAGAGCTCCGAGTTGGCTTGGCTGACGGCGAGGAGCGACACCGCGAGGCCGGCGGACATGTTGAACCTGGTGGCGCGACACCCGGTGACTTATTATAGTTACTTGGTTGTATAATTTGTAATACCGTCATGTGGCTCTAATTTAGAATAAACAAATCCCTCACATCCTCATTGTTAAGATAGTGTTTGGTTTAGAGGATCAAGTAGGATAGGATATGATGAATTCTCTTCTAGATATCTAGTTGCCAGAAACGATCCGCATAGAATATTCTATAGAATCAGGGAAAACTCATCAAAAAAACATAATAATGATTATATTGCTAAACCAAACTTTAGCCGTAACAAACGCGAAGTTAGAAAATCGACTCTCTCTCCCTCTCTCTCTCTCTCGATCGAAACTCGAGTAGCTCTGTGGGTCTGATCTCATGCATCGCAAGCTTTGACTAGCCAAAACAAAGGTCCAATAAGCCGGGCCGGGCCATCCCACCTGAGCACCCAAGCCGTCCGATCGGCCATCCGACGGCTCCCACCACCACCTCTCCCGTCTCACTCTCACGTGCCACCGCGTCACTCCTCTGACTCCTCCGACCATTCCCCTCTTCCGCCGCCACCTCCGCCCGCCCGCCCCCGGTTGGCCTGGTCCCCAGCCACACCGGGCTGGCGTTGTCGCTTTGTCAGCCCCCTTGACCGCCACCACCACCACCTGCAGCCAGCACCCACCCGCGTCGCCTCGAAGCAACCGCGTCCCAATCCTGCTCCAACCCTAGCCGGCCCCCTCGCCTCCTCCGCCGGGGCATATGGCGGAGATCGAGGTGGTGTCAGAAGGCGGCAGGCGGGATGTGGGCGAGGACGAGGAGCGGCGGCGGCAGCAAGGCGCGGGGAGCCGGCGGACCCCGTGGTGGACGTGTACTCGGCGGCGGCGTACGGGGACCTGGAGCGCCTCCGCGGCTTCCTCGAGCAGGGCGGACCCGCCGCCGCCGCGCTCAGGGAGCCCGACGGCAACGGCTACCACGCGCTCCAGTGGGCCGCGCTCAACAACTACCCCCACGTCGCGCGCTACATCATCGAGGTCGGGTTCGCTCTTCGATTCCGCGCTGGTTCGACCAGCTCGTTGCTCGCCGTAGCTTCGCTGATGATGGGATTTATTTTTTTCCGCTGGTGATGATGGTGGTGGTGGGATTGTTTCGGTTTCCGCAGCACGGGGGCGACGTGAACGCGACGGACCACGCGGGGCAGACGGCGATGCACTGGGCGGCCGTGCGTGGGTCCACTTCCGTGGCAGATGTGCTGATGGAGCACGGTGCTAGGGTCGAGGCCACCGATGTCAATGGCTACCGGGTAATGCGGGCACCTTTGTATGTCTGGATGTACAGCTCGAATGTTAATTTTGTTGCCCCTATGTTTGTTGGGGTTTAGTATCTGAAATGGTGAGTATACCATGAAACTAACTGCCTTTCTGTATTAGTCTGCGGGGGTGGTTTTAGAGGTTTACTACATTTGTTTCACCATTAAAATAAAATATGTAGGATCCGTGTTCTTGTCTGTCGCCGAATCAGCTGTTTAGTTATTGTGTTTCAGGCTTTCAGCATTGATGACAATCTAGTAGAAAAATACAGAACTTACTCTGTTCATTCTTTAAAAAAAAAATGAAACTTACTCTGTTTGGTTCCAACTTCCTAACCAAGTATTATCTCGTGGAGTACTCCCCCCCTTCCATTATAAGTCGTTTTGGGTTTTCTAAGTACATACTCCGTAGCTTTTTCTATGCATCAATACAGTATCTAAGTGCATAACAACTAGTCGTTTGGGCTTTTCTAGATACATATCTTTACTATGCATCTAGACAATATCTAAGTGTGTAACAACTATGTATCTAGAAAAGCCAAATCAACTTACAATTTACTCTGTCTGTTCCAAATTTTCTAAGACGTTTTGGTTTTTCTAGATGCATTAATTTTACTATGTATCTCGACATAAGTGTATATCTAGATATGTAGCAAAATCTATATATCTAGAAATGCCAAAACGTCTTATAATTTGGAACAGAGGGAGTAGTATGGAGGGAGTAGCAGCCATCATGCTAGTGCCATTTTGTTTAACAATAAATCATTTGCAACATGAGCAACTGCAGATTAATTCTGCTGTTTGTGCTGATAGGCAAGACAATAGACTGAATAGAAAAATAATAAATATATAAATATATGCTATTGCAGATTTACTGCTCCACCCTTTGGAAATTTGCTTTTAGGCTGGTTAGCTTATCTTTGGAGCAGTTTTTCATCTTTCCTTCATTACTGATGAAGAAGATTGTATGTTCAGTTCGTGACCATAGTTAAGTCATCTATATGGTTCAAGTGGAATCTTCTGTTTGACTGTTTCCTGCTTTGATTATTATGTCAGGCAGTCCACGTTGCATCTCAGTATGGCCAAACATCATTCTTGCATCACATCATCTCAAAGTATGGGGCAGATTTTGATGCTTTAGACAATGATGGGAGGAGCGCTTTGCACTGGTACACGGTGATTGATTAATATATTCTACTTTCCGAATGCATGCTTTCCTTCATTTAGGTATCAATGCCACCCTGAAAATGCAGTATGCAGTTTAATATGGTTTTCTATAATTGTCTCAAATTGTTCTTATTGTAAAGGATTCGTCAGAAATTGTCTTTGCACTGCTGTGCATGTATATGATATAGTGATGCATACTCAGCTGAATGATTGAAGGACTGGAACCACCAGTCCTGAAGAGTCAGTTAATTTATTGCCTACCTGACTTTTGTGTGGAGACTTCCATTCATTGGATACTTTTACCTACATTTCCATGTTTGCTGTAATTTAACCTTAGACATTCTATAACATTACAGGGCTGCCTACAAAGGAAATGCAGATTCAATCAGATTACTGCTATTTATGGATGCTAATCAAGTAAGGCAAGACAAAAATGGTACCCGCCTCTTTTCTGTGGTATTTAATTACATCTTTTGTCTACTTCATACATCTCTTCTTTTACACAAATGTTTCTTATGCTATGAACAATAAGAATTGTGTGAATATTTTTCAAAATATTTACGTTTTTAATTGTGTGTGGTATGCTCCCAAACCTATGGAAAAAGCTAGGATGAATAATTAATTTCCCTGAAAATTATGGATAGCTGTAAATGTGGCCCTGTTATTTTATTTTCACTTAAGCAGCTAGGTTGGTATATAGTATTTAAGCTCTTTTTGTGATGCCATGCAGGTTGTACGGCTTTACACTGGGCTGCTATAAGAGGGAATTTGGAGGTTTGCACAGTTCTTGTACACACTGGTACGAAGGAAGAACTCACGCTTAAAGATAGTGGTGGCTTAACTCCTGTGCAACTTGCAGCAGAAAAAGGTCATCGGCATCTTTCCAATATCCTTGTACGTTTACCCTGGCATTCTTATTTACCTATTAATAATTAACCTCTTTCTCCTCCTGAGAAATTACGCTGCATGCCACCATTCAATCTGCTCATACACCAGTGATCTAGGTTTGTGCTGTTGTAAATGATTGCAATGGCATATATTCAATGATGTATTGTTTCCCCAATTCTATCAATTTTCTTTCCTCCCCTGTTTTGAAGTTTGTTCTCCAAATATTCGTTTGGTGTTTGTTTTCAACTCCACTAACAGAATTATTTCTCTGCTTGTAGTCTAATGCTACAAAAGTAAGTTTTGAAGACAAGTTCTTCCCTGGGAAATCGAGGAAAATTGGATACGCCCCTTTCTTGTTTGCTTATCTTGTCATCTGCCTCATCCTCTTCCTAAACTCGATTGTATTTGGTGAGCATTGTTTGGGAGTTTTTGTTGTCTATATCAGAATTATGGATCTTTGCTTTTCATCTGATCGGATCATAAAATCTCTGCAGCACCTAATTTTTCTAGGATCACTGCTACTGCTGGTCTTTGGTCTTGGGCTGCTGTATCACTTTTCTTTGCATCACAAGTAATGTTCTACAGAGTTAGCAGGTAGCTTATGTTACATATTTGTTTACCATATGGTCGTACCATTTATGTACACCATTTGCAATTTCCTGATGTACTCTGATTTTTAGTCTTTGTACATTAAGTAGCTATAATAATACCTTGATGTACATAGCCATTAAAAAGATGACTGACTGTTGGGTAAAATGAATTTGTGATGAGAGTATGAGACTCACGGGAAGAGATTTGACCATGCATTTGATGCATTCTTACTAGTGTGGAAATCTTCTTTTTTAAAGTTTTAATCACAACATCTGAACATTTACTTTTATAAGATCAGTGAGTTATTTTGTTCTCATATTGTCCCTGCTCCATGCTTAAGGTTTGTGTTCTTTTGCTGTTTTGACAGAAAAAATCCTGGTTACATCAAGGCAAATTCCAAGCGATCTGATCCGAAGGTAAAAAATGTTCTACCACTGTTGTCAAAGAAATGTTTCTACAAATGTGCTCGAAGAAACTGCCTTGGATCAATATTTATAGAATCTTGCTATGTCATTTCAAGGAACAGATAAAACACGTTCCTTCAGACTTCAGTTTGTAGTGGATACCATATTATCATACTACAGTACATGGAAGCTAGGAGTTTATGGGCCTATTTTCACGTATCTTTTGGCATTGTGACAAACTAAAGTTCTATAGTCAACATTCTGAATACTGACTAAACATCATTTGGTCTGTCAAACCATAAAAAGTTGTTTGAACAGTTTTTTATCAGTAGATAAATATGACAATTAGCGTTTTATTTACAGGAGCCACTTATGGAAATTGATCTTACCAATTCCTCTACTTGGACAGGCAATTGGTCTCAGCTATGCCCTACCTGCAAGGTACTAGGAAAAAAACTCTTCATTTTTATTCTGACTTCTGTGATTTTTTCCCATCTTTTTCTTTCACATTATTTTAGTATTTCATTTCTCTTGTGGAGATGGCACTTCGTGTCAGAAGCAGAAAATGAAACCATATATATATATATATATATATATATATATATATATATATATATATGTATGTGCTTATCTTGTTACCTGCTCTTGTTTTGGCTATAAACCCCAACTATGTTTATTTTTACCGAATGGGTAACCTTACTTTACCAGATAATTCGACCGATGCGCTCCAAACATTGTCCAATTTGTAAGCATTGTGTTGAGCAGTTTGACCATCACTGCCCATGGATATCAAACTGTGTTGGAAAGGTATAAACATTAATTTGTGCATCTCAATTTTTCTATTGTTGTGACTTAACCGCCTGTTCTGCTGTTCCAATTGTTTTAGGAAACATTTTCTGGCTAGGCAGTAATATTGGATACTAATTTTGTTCTTTGGAAGAATGCTTATCGCTAATGGGAATACACAGTTGCTTGATGCTTAGTATTCATGTATTAGTGTGTGCACACTTGGATTTTTTTTCATTTTGAAATCTGACTGTATTATTCAGACTGTCAGCTTGAACCTCATCGTGATGCCTTATTCAATTGTATTCTGCATGCAGCTCTTTGAGATTTTGATAGATTTTGCATATCAGTCTCCTAATTTGAGCATTCATATATCTTATATTGCATTGTTTATGACTATAGGATTAAGACCATATGAAAGTTTGTCGTTAAAAAATTAACGGTACCAGTTTTGTATCAAGAATATGTTAACCAAATTATTGGCAAAGATTATAAACTTCAATGTTTTGTTGATTATGTGTGCTCCTTATAAACTGGGACAGAGGGAATTACTAAATATAATTTTTTCCTTGCAGCGAAATAAGTGGGACTTTTTCGTGTTTCTTTGGATGGGGATAGCTACATCCTTCCTGGGTGCTGCTGTTGGATTCCACAGTAAGGACGTCTTTAAACAGTTCTTTTTTCTTTGCTTCAAGATGTACTAACAAGTCTAGGACATTTAATGCCTCAGGACTTTGGACAGAGCCCGTTATACTCTCATCTTCAGAATCGTGGATGCATTTCATGGTGACAAAGCATCCTGGTGCTGCATTGTTCATGTTTCTGGATGTCTTTTTGTTAACTGGAGCTCTTATTCTGACTGGAGCCCAAGCAGTACAGGTAAAATTTCGCCTGTTTGTTAGTTTTTGCATTTTTGGGTTATCAGAGCAGCATTCTATTTGTCTCTATGCTGTATGATTAAATTGGGGTCTCATGCTCTGTGCTACTTTGGACATTGGGAATAGCAAAAGAGCATACAGTTTCTAATTCTATTTTGTGCCTGATAGGATTTGTAGCAGGCTGTTTAGAGAGTATGTTTCTATCATTGTGAAACCGTACAGCACAATTACGTTGAACTCAAGTAGCAAAATGGAAGTTAGGCCACATACCCACACTGCATATTGGCTTCAATGGGTGCATTTTCATAACGTGTATGCTTCACCCATTCATTGCAGATAGCACGGAACATGACAACTAATGAGGTAGCGAATCGATCTCGCTACACATATCTTCGAGGGCCTGATGGGCGTTTCAGGAATCCTTACAGTCGAGGTTTGCAGAGGAACTGCACTGATTTTCTTATCAATGGATACAGCAATGATGAGGAGGCTGCATGGCCATCCCTTCAACAAACAGTACAGGGAAGCTAGAGGTACTGATCCAGGAAGTAAACAAAAGTTAGTGGCAGATTATATGCCCAGGATCCCTGAAAAGGCTATGCTTTCATCTTAATGCTTGGAATATTTCAGTTTGTTCAGACAGCAACGGTGTGAAGAACGACTTGGGTGAACTGTAGATTGGTGCACCCCTTCATACCGGCGGTCTTTAGACGGTGCTGGGGATCATGGAATTGTTTGATACTGTAGATTGTTCGCATGCGTGGGTGTGCAGTATGTTATCTTTTCCCGGGCTACGACTTTGCTAGGACAAGTCATTTGTTTATTTTGTCGAGATGAGTTCTGATGGGAGTGGTAGATGTGAATGCGGGTTTTATGATCTCTGTCGTAAATTGAATTCACAGTCTTTACCTCCATTCACGAAATATACAGGGGGCAACAGGGCAAGTATAAGCATGCACCATATTGTGGATTTTGTCTTGGCCCACTAGCTGACTTGTGTTGTAGTTTGACACTGATTTACCAATGACGTTTACGGCTTTTGATGTGAAATAAAGCCAGACTACTTGAACTGGAGCCATCAATTTTTCTAGCTCATTCATTCATTAATCCCCCTGCCAGAATGAATGTGCGCACTAAACGGAATCTGAGATGAAGTCACAGCCACATGCCTCTTTGGCACTGTCATTAAGACCCTCTTTCGGTAGGGTTTTAGTTCCTCTAAAAACGGATTTTATTTCATATAAAAGCACTTTTTTCTGGTCAAACCGAAACTAATTTTAGAAAAGTTTGACGAAGCAATTTCTTCTCTTTTTGAGGAATATAGGTGGAAGGGATTAAATGTGCAAAATTGTTTATTTGACTTGGTTGTCTTTATTGCGCACTTCACTCGAACTTGACTACTTCCTCCGTCTCCGTACCGTGGCATTATTTTACTTTGTTTCTATTGCAATGCATGATCCTAGTGAGCTTAAAATGTACTTTCGTCTTATAATATCTGTCATTTTTTTTGTCCGTGTTACCAGTTTAACTTTATTTATAGAAGATAAGTATAATATTTATATATTAAAATAAATTTTATTACAAAACTAGATTGAAAAATCTTGAAAATAATATTAATTATGTACCATAAATATTAATATTTTAAATATATATTTTATCAAAGTTGTTTCTTATAAAGTTAAAACGATAGATATTTTGACATATAAATATATGCATGGCTGATTTCTTTATTTCACATGTCATTTTAAAAAGAAGAGATGAATGTGGAAATTAAAGTCCACACGTCGGTCATCATCAGGGCCACTGACCACATTTATCCATCCGATGCACACGTACAAGTACAACGACATGCATGATCGACGACTGATTTTGATTCAAACTGGTGTCGCCATAGCCTGCAGTGGTGTAGCCATGGACAGGTTGAGCCCAATCCTCTCAGTCATGTCCAGTCCGTTCTTGTTGTCACCATCTGCTGCCGGAGGAAGAAGAAGACTCCACTCAAAGCGATGCAGCAAGGACGCGAGCATGAGATAAACCATGCGAAGCGCCAGCGGCATCCCCGGGCACATCCTCCTCCCTGACCCAAACGGCAGGAGCTCGAAGTCTCGGCCGCGGAAGTCAACAGCTGCACCACCACCACCTTTCTCGTCGTCGTCAGCCACCAAGAACCTCTCCGGCATGAACTTGTCCGGCTCCGACCACACCTTGCCGTCATGGCCGATCGCCCACACGTTCACGACGACGCGTGCGCCCTTTGGCACCACGTAGCCACCTCGGAGCTGCGTCGTCGTCTCGGCCTGGTGAGGGAGCAGGAGCGGCGCGGGAGGGTGGATCCGGAACGTCTCCTTCACGACGGCCTGGAGGTACTTGAGCTGCGCAATGTCGGACTCCTCGATCTCCGTCTTGGTGGAGCCGATCACCTGCGCGAGCTCGGCGCGAGCTTTCGCCATGGAGGATGGGTTCAGCAGCAGCTCCGCCATCACCCATTCTACCGTTGCTGCGCTCGTGTCGGTGCCGGCACTGAACAGGTCCGAGAGCAACGACAGCAGCGTCTGACGATCGAAGCCCCGGCCGTCGTCGGCGCCGCGGTAGTCGAGCAGCACGTCCAGGAAGTCTTTCTCTTTCTTGGGAGCCCCGGCGGCGGCGGCGCGATCGTGCAGGCGGCGCTCGATCTGTTTGTCCATCATGCCGTGTAGCCGCTCGAATAGGCCCTCGATGCGTCTCCTCAGCCCCTGTGGGTCCAGCCGCGCCACCTCCGGGAAGAAGTCCGACACGTTGGGCAATCCCACGGTGGCGTTCAGCTCCGCGAGAACGCCCTTAAACGACGACGAGTCGTCGATGTCGATGTCGGCGAAGTCGGTGGAGAAGATGGTGGAGGAGAGCAGGTTGAGCGCGGTGACGAAGGCGAGGCGGCCGACAGCGACGGGCGCGCCGTCAAGCGCCAGCCGGGCGACGTGGGAGAGCAGCCGCCGCACCTTGTCCCGGCGGAGGGACTGGTGCGTGTCGAGGCGGTGCGGCGCGAAGAGCTCCCCGGAGCACACCTTGCGGAGCGCGCGCCACCGCGGGCTGCTGGTGGTGAGCCACACCATGGAGTGCGTGTAGTGCGCAAACGCGTGGGTGCCGTCCGGGAGCGAGCGCCCCGAGAAGGCGGCGTCGTGGCGCTGGAGCACGTCGCGGGCGGCGTCCGCGGAGGACGCCACGATGGTGGTGACCGTGCCCAGGCGGAGGGCCATCACGGGCCCGTGCCGCTCCGCCAGGCGCGCCAGGGAGCGGTGCGGGAGCGCGCCCAGGCTGAAGAGACTGCCGACGAGAGGCAGCGGCGGCCACGGACCGGGAGGCAGGTTGCGGCGGCTGTCGGCGTAGAGGCCGAGGAGGTACAGGGAGGAGAGGACGAGGACCAGGCAGCATGGGGCGTACAAGAGGAGGAGCTCCATGTCCATGGTGCCCGGGTGACTGCAGGCTTGCTGATCGATCGAGCTAGCTAGTGACGACGAGAGCTGTCCTGTCCGGAGCAATGTACCTATTATTATAGAGCAAAATCCACTGCCTACTGGAGTACCGGTAACTCAACTTTGCCTTAAGGTAACTTGACGATGCCATATGTCTCTAAATTTAAGGTGATGATCATCATATGTTCCTAAACTTGACAGAGAGTATCATTTATGTTTCTAAATTTTCAAGGGGATCACGCAAGATTCCTAAACTTGGTCGATGATGTCATCCTAGTCCAATATAGTCTAACCTAACATGTATCAATTAATCAATCATTATTTATATAATATCTATGATAAAACTATAAATTATATAAAATAATTTACATCAGCAAAAAAAATAAATAAATTAAAACATTAAATAATTTCAACAACAAAATATATTAGGTTTAAACTAAAATAGAAAAACACTACAATTAATTTAATATTTATATATCATTGATAATATTAAAAGTTACCTATAGTATTAAAAGTTCTAATACCATACTACTACTATTAAAAGTTAACTATAGTTTTAATATTGTAGGTAAATTTTAATATTATTTTAATACTATTAATGATATATAAATATGAAATTAGTTTTAGTATGTTTCTATGTTAGTTTAATCCTAGCATATTAATTGTTGTAAATTATTTAATACTTTTAGTTTATTTTTTGTTGATGTAAATTATTTTATATAATTTATATTTTCATAATAAATATTATATAAATAATAATTAATTAATTGAGATATGTTCGATCTAGTACAATCAGCATGTCACGCCAGCTTATAGAGCACGTTAGACCCACATTAGGATCAGGATGACATGGGACAAGTTTAGGAACCTATAATGATCAGCTTAAAAGTTTAGGGTCCTAGAAAATACCCTCTACCAAATTTAGAGATCTACGGTGATCACTTATCATGTTTAGGGACCCACAATATTACTTTAAAAACTTTAAGGACCATATCTAAAACTATCATATATAGCAGGGGTGGATTTACATGGGGGGCTGGGTGGGCTCCAGCGCCCCTATAGTTGTTGTATCAAAGGAAATATAGAGGGGTTAAGGGAAAAAAGACAGAAAAATAGAGAGATTAGAGGAAGAAGAAGAGATCAGCCCCTCCTTCAATCTTGTTATGAGAGGTTGAGGGAGAAGAAAAGAAGAGAAAGGAAGAAAAATTGAGAGATTAGAAGAAGAAGAAGATTGATCAGCCCCTCCAATCTTGTCCTGCATCCGCCACTGATATATAGCCAATTTGAGGGAGGGATAGTGGTTTTTCTCTACTGTTATGTATAGCTAGGGCGCAACGCAACTGTTTATTGGTGGATCACGGCGCCGCAGGGGATCAACAACCATATCTACAATAGATTATTATACAAACGGATTCGTATCATCACCCTCTTCAGCAAAAAGGAGGAAAAGGAGCTAATTCTAGAACATCTAGAGCACCTCTAGTAACACTATCCAACTAGCCCCTATCTCTACTTTAGACTAAAAAAAAAACTCAACTTCAACAGCAAGCTCCCTATTAGTCCTTCCAAATTTTTTCTCTCCTATTTTTCCCTCCCACCACCCATTCCTGTTGCTCCCCTACTCAGCTTATACCTAAAATTTTCCTTCACCTATTCTCTCTTCGCGTGACCTCACGATGTCTTCCCCCTCCAGCATCCTTCCTCAGCGTGGGAGGCTCTTCCTGGTGCGGGAGCACCCTCCCCAAGCAGTGGCTTGCAGCCTGCGGCCCTTCATCGCCGGTTACCAGTGTGTCCCTTCCCCGCCCACACTGGTGGCCGGTGACGTCCTTCCTTGTCTCCGAAGATGGCTGAGTTTTTTTAATGACGACAAAGAAATAAAGAGCATGACATGTGGATGCCACATGCCATTCTCTGCTAGCAAGGATTTAAAAGACCTATTTGGATAGTGTTGCTTGAGGAAACAACAACAGAAAAAAATGAGTAGCTGTGTACTGTGTTATCTTAGCAGACAAGTGAGGACCTGATTTTGGTAGCATTGCTACCAAAAGCTCAACATCGGCTGATGAGATTAACCGGCGTATCAAGGAGGCAAAGTGTTTTCAAATTTATAAAGATACATGCTCTCGCACGTGTTTAAAAAACAAGACATGGGTAGCCTGCTTGTAGCTTTCCACCAAATTGATTGACGAAATCTTGAACCTCACTTCTATTTATTTACTTGCAATCATACATACATGGGGTTATACAATTTACAAAGGTCGAGCAAGGATGCACGGATACAAATATCACAGCGTGAGTAGGCAATGTCTTTATATACTAATATTTTTGATATTTTCTTCTCGAATATGCAGAAGTGTTGATTAATATTGTATATAACAGCCCATAGAAAACATACCCACCCACGCGCACATAACTTAATTACTATAGTTTGGATATGATCACACCTTTGAGACAACAAACAACACGACCCACATTGAACACACATCGAAGTGGCAAACATCTCGGAGTGGGCTACCTAAATCCCTAGCACCTGCTAGACACTGATCGATGTGCCTTCTCACCAATTCCTATAAACTATTGATAAGTGCAAGAAATAAGAAAAAAAAAGAGGACTTTGTTACAATAATAGAGCAAAAGATATCAGGTTGCTCATCGGTGGTTGAAATCTCGCTATCCAATTCCCTTCTCCTCTGGCCTGTAGTGTCGCTGCTGCTGTACTAAGTGTGCGGGCTAGACTTCTCATCAGTGGTTGAAATCTCGCTATCCATTTCTCTTTCTCTTCGGCCTTCAGTGTGTCGCTGTTGTAGGCGTGTGCACGCGTGGTCGCCTCTGTTCGTTTGATCGTTTCGGTGGTCGATAAGTCGGCTGATGCTGTTTTTTGTCGTTTTTTATAAGATAAAAACACTATTTCAGTGGCTGATAAGCCAAACGAACAGGGCGACTAACCTCATACGGTAAGGTGCATGTAAAAAAGATAAAATAAACAAATCTGCTAACGCTTAAGATTAGACCCCAACTATATTGAAGGATTAGGTGCATGAGGAATTTATAGCGCAACCTTTTCAATCAATTCAATAACAAGCATCATTGTTCGCAAAAAAAAAGGATTAGGTGCATGAGGAATTTATAGCGCAACCTTTTCAATCAATTCAATAACAAGCATCATTGTTCGCAAAAAAAAAATCAATAACAAGCATCATATAAATACGTTCAAAATAAAAAGCATGAACGGAGGCGATGGCTCCCTACCCTCCCACCACCTCCTTGTGCAGCAGCGATGACGGCGGCTCCACAAGGCCCTGGCTTGGTGGTACCCTATATCGTGCCAGCAACTCCATACTTACTCACAACGCCCACCACTATGGTGTCGTCAGTCGTCAGTGTCAAAATAGTAAAGTTCTCCTACTGCACTAAGTAGTAATAAGAACACTATCACGAGTCCTATAACATGTGAATCCCCAGTGGCGGATGCAGAACAGGATGAAGGGGGGCCGACAGTGATCTCTTCTTCTTCCTCCTCTAGTCTTTTAATTTTTCTTCTTTTCTCATCTTTTCTTTTCTCTCAACCTCTCTATATTTTACATTGATACACCGGCTGGAGCCCCACCAGCCCTCTCTTTGGATCCGCCCCTGTGAATCTCTACTAGGTGACATTTGGTACGGAAAACTGATACTATTTGTTGAATACTAAACAGTAGGAGAACCCCTCATATCACTAAGAGAAATTACATATCCTCATTGTGCATCGTTTGGCACCATACTGGGTCGAGCTTGGCCTACTCGAGACTAAATCCCGATGAGATCCTTCTGCTAAAAAGGATTAGAACGGAAGAGGGGTCGTATGTAGAAAACACAAACAATTCTTATACATGGTCGTAAGTTGGACCTTCCAAGAAGAGGCATGTTTTCCTGCGTTGACAAGTGTCAATCAACATGTTTTCTCGCATTGGTAAGTGTCCATATTACTATGTTGTATATCTTGCATAATCATTACTGCGAAAACACTACATGTAGTGTCTAGTGTGTGACACATATATATATCTTTGTATGTAGGTGATAAGACTTGCCTAGCAACTTGTCTCGTGGTGTCATGGAGTGTCATGTGGTAGTCCACCAATTCAGGAGCTCATGGGCCTTGTGAGCTTGCTTCCAATCATATAAGGGCTGAAGCCCATGTCCGACTGGCTCTTCTCTCTGGTAGTTGATTACTTGCCGCCGCAGCAGCAAGCATCCATCCCATCCCATTCATGGTCATGGCGTCCACCTCTGTTGCTTCTCTCCACCTCGCCTGGCCTCCTCTCCACTCTTCACCCCCACCACGTAGCCTCCTATTCATGGTCATGGCGTCCACCTCTGTTGCTTCTCTCCACCTCGCCTGGCCTCCTCTCCACTCTTCACCCCCACCACGTAGCCTCCTGTTCCACTGCCCTCCACTTCCCACTCCGCCGCAACTTAATCGTGTTGTCATTTAATCTAGCTAAACCTACTTAGGGTTTAAATTCACTTTTAACAGTTCATCAAGCGAGGTGTTAAATATTTAGGCAATTTCCATATCAATTTAATCCAGAAATTAAATAGTAGAAATGTGATGACATATATGAGCATATGTATAACAGTAGAAAAATCTACATCACAAAATAAATTAACAGTAGATACAACATGCATCATACTGATTGATACAGAAATAGTAAACATAAACATGAAAAACACGTTTAACAGGGAGGTTAGACTGTACCTAGAGGAGGGGGCCATACCGAAGGCATGAGAGGCGCCTCTATTCGCACTAGTCGACATAGTGCGTTGCTCGAAGCAGCGAACCACTCTCTCCTTGGTTGTCTCGCACATTGGGCCAGTCGAGCCAGTACGGAACGACACGAGGCCTTTAGGGCTTTGCTTGGGCCGTTGGTGCAACCCATGGGCTGGCATGGTCCGGCACGATTCACCTATCGTATGTTTGGATTGAGGGTTGGAGTGGGATAGTCCGGGTGGGACCCAGATAGCATGCTGTTTGGTTAGTGGGTTGGGTGAAACTAGGTTGACCCGGGTTGGAGTATTCCCTCTAGATGCGGGTTCATTTGATTCCTCCAAAACGAGGGGATCGTGCGGGTTCTACTGGGTTGGACGAGTGGAGCTCGCACCGGGGGCTGCAGCAGCGCGTGCACGGAGTTGGGAGCGCTCTTCGGGGCGGGACAGAGTCTTGCTCGGCAGGACACGCTCGCCGGACCAAGGCGGCCCGCGCTCGTTGGCGTAGGGCGAGGCCGCCTAGCGGGGCACGGTCGTCGGGGCAGAGCGAGGTGCGCGCTCGCTGAGGCACGCTCGCCGGCATAGGGCGAGGCCGTCGTGGCGGGGCGAGGCACCCGCTCGCCAGTGCGCGCTTGCCAAGGCGGGCCGAGGCAAGGTCGCTGGCGTAGGGCAAGGTCGCCGTGGCGGGGCGAGGCGCCCGCTCGTCGGGGCGGACCGGTGCGCTCTTCGGGGCGGGACTGGGCACGCTCGCCAGGGCGGGGCTGGCCGCGCTAGATAGGCCGGGACAGGGCGAGTGAGAGTCCCTCATGTGTTTGGTTTTGAGTAATTGATGAAACCTATCCAAAGTACTAACCTTGATCTCTAAGTGTGAATCATGAGATAGGTTGGTACATGCCATGTGTTGGAGCAAATGGATCAAGGTGGCGATTGCAAAGGCTCTAGTATGGTGGAGGTGAAGTGCAAACGAAAATGGTGTAAAGGCAAAGGTGATATAGGAACCATTTTCGGTTTGGTGATCAAGACACCATAGAGGGTGTTATCACATTTAGGATAGATAGCCGTACTATCAAGTAGGGAGCTCTTGTGAATGATTGCGGTTATCATGTGCCACTAGGTTCATATGCATTGCATTAAAATCAATTGAACTAGTGAGAAGAACCAACTTTTTCCAAGATAAATGTGAACTAAAAGCTAACACACGTGCACAAGTGCTTGAATCACTTAGTGTTAGCCCTTGGAAGCTTGGAAGAAGTTGGAGTGAAGTTTGAGAAGTGTTTGGGCAGCAGAAGGAGTCCGGATGCTAGGGTTTGGTTGTGTCCGGACCATTGCGTGTGCGTCCGGACACACACCCTAGCTTGTCAGTTCTGAGAGCAGGAGTCCGGACGCTAGTGCGTGTCCGGAGTATTTTGCGCTCTCTGGAACCTCTCTGTTGGGGTCCGGATGGTGCTGTTGTGGAGTCCGGACCGGACAGCAGGGAGCGTCCGGAGATGCGTGGCAGGCTGTGGCACAGACGCGAAAGAGCCGTTTGAATCGACAAGCTGACCGGACGCTTACGGCATTGTCCGGAAGGTGCGTTGCACGCGTCCGAAGGTCGCATCCGGAGTGTGAAACAGAGAGCGTGGCTCTCGGCTGGTGAAGGGTCTGGACGCTCCTATTGGTCTAGACCCCCTGTGTAAACAGCGTCCGGAGGGGGCGCAGAGGCTGAGTTTTTGGGTGGAAACGGCTAGTGTGTGGGTGGTGGCTATATATTGTTGTATGGCCGGCCCTTGGGGCACGCTCTTGCAAATTTTCATCACTCACACACTAGTGCTCATTTGTGAGAGCCTCCACCGCTCATCTCTTTGATACACTTGCTAATTTCATGAGAGATTGAGTGAACCAAGTGCATGGCTTCTTGATTGCATACTAGTGGCACTTGGTGATCGTCGTCATCGTGGAGCTCTTGTTATTCTTGAAGGTTGCCACCTCCTAGACGGCTTGGTGCGACGAGGATCGTTGAACGGAGGAAGGTGTTTGTCTCCGGCTCTGATCGGTGGATTGTGAGGGGTTCTTGAACCTTCCCCGCGGGAGTTCGCAAAAGGTATCTCTAGTGGATTGCGCGTAGCTTGTGGATCCTCATCTTGTGTTGGTTGTGCGGCACCCGGTGACGGGTTTGGCGTGTGATGCCAATTAGCTCGTGAACCTCCAAATGTGTGTATCGCTACAACGAGGACTAGCTTGTTGGCAAACAAGTGAACCTCGGTAAAAATCTTGTGTCACATTGTCTTTCACCGAGGATTCTATTTGTGATTGATTGATTATCTATTGACTCATCTCTTCGTTGCGGTATAACCTTCCTAACTCTAGCTTTGCATTACCTTCTTTACATTCTTGCAAAGTAGAGTAGCTCTCTAGCTTGAGTAGCCTTGTTTAGTGCTTTCTAGGTTGTTAGCTTTGTTGTGTGCTCTAGTTGTTTTCTTGCTAGTAACTAGAATTGGTAGGTGGCTTGCCGACCCTTAGAGCTAGTGCAAACTTGCTTACGCCGTATTTTCTTCTAACAAGTTTTCCTAAGTGTTGTTGTAGATTTTTTAATAGGCTATTCACCCCCTCTAGCCATATCTAGACCTTTCAGCGAGGCTGTGGGGGCGGGCGGTGCTGGCTCCGGGCGTTCCTATGTAGCGCGCACGTGACCGTGGGAGGAAGAAGAAGGAACTGCCACTGACCAACAGGGCCCACCCGTCAACATGCCAACCTAATTCGAGACATCCTTGCAACCAAACACATGACTGGAATCAACCCATCCTTCAAACCAAACAAGAAATGGGTTCAACCCAACCCACAAAACTGGGTCAGGTTCAACCCATCCCACATCATCCCCAAACCAAACACACGGCTAGTGGGCCATGTCAACCGAATGACATTTAGGCTATGCTGAGAATGGGCCCATGCCATGCCGAGCTAGGCGGACTGAGTGTCCATCTATACCAGCGGCACAACCTCTCGGCGCAGATGCGGCGACCCAAGGGTTGCTGTGATGATGGATCCTCCTCTCCCCTCCCGACAAATCCCGAGGAGGAGATCCAGCGAGCCCGGTGGATCCCAAGGTGGTGGCAGTAGATCCAGTAATGGTGTCGGTGGATCCAGTAATGGTGTCAGTGGATCTAGTCACAGTGGCGGTGGATCCGATCATGCCGGCGGCAATAGATCAGATCTAGGCACGGTGAATCTACCTTGTCCACTTCTAGCGAGTGTAGAGAGAGGAGCAGTGGATCCAAGGGGTGGATCGAGCAACCCTATGTTGTGACGGTGCGCGGGGCAGGGCCTGCTCCTCTACACCTTAGGCAGCGGTGACGCACAAGAGCGGCAGAGCGAGGCCCAGATCTAGGACCGGTTAGGCCTCGGTAAAGATTGATTTACTATGACCTTTTGTCCGAGGTGTTTGTCATGCCCATCTCGGTAAATAAAAAATGCCCACCTCAATTAAATTTTTTTGTAGTGTGTGCACCAACTAACACCGAACAAGAGATCCATCTATCCAATCAAGAAAAGCAAATCTACCTACTTTTACCCTCTCCTCTAATTTCTGCTATTGATGGTTATTGGTTCAATGATGGCGTCGCTCTAGAGTGGCTAGGCCAGCTAGCAGGCAGCAAGCCCATAGCTGCCGCGTGCTTTGATGGTGTCTCACCATATACTTGGTGTGTAGCGTTGCAGGTTTGAAGAGACTGCAGTGGCATATCTTGTGTATCATGTTCTCAACGAGACTCCTGCAACGCCATATAAGAATTAAGGGAGGCCACAAATAATCTATGATGTTTAACATCGTCACAGAGTCAACATCTCATTTCTAAATCGTCATAGCACTATCATAGATTTTGTGTTCTATGACATTTTCAAAAACCGTCATGTATTAACATAATAATTGTTTGTAGTCTAAAAAGTAAAAATATCTGAGACAAAAGAAACAATCGGGGCGAAAGAAAACTCAACTACCATGATAGTTTGGGAGGGGTTCAAAAAATGAGTGAAGAAATTTTGCTTCTTTAATAGTGATACATATAATAAGGTATAGATAATACACATAAAAATTGAACGTTGACCTTTCACTAACATAAAAATATCTGCACCAAAACTTATTATTATCAGAATATGGATAAGTTGATGGTCTAACAAAACTTATTATGAACTCAAACTCTGAGCAACTTGTTATCCATCTAATCTAAATAAATGTGTTTGCAAACTATATGGATGTAATAGTGCAATCCACGATAAGGACTACCAGGTAAACGAACTAAGGAAGGACTCCATCATAACCAAATCGATGTTAAGATATATTTATGAGTAAATATTTCTCTATCAATTAAGATTGTATTTAATTTGATATAGACGTTGTTATATTATTAGCAATATTAATTTATATTATAGATGTTATGGTTATTTTTATAGAATAAAAAATAACTTCAAAATTTAATAGAAAGAGTATATATAATATAAATAGATAAGTAACATTTCGGTCTCATTTTATATAAGAAATTTATAGGTTTTTCCTCTCTTGATATATATATATATATATATACTTGTTTAAAAAATATAAAATAAAAATACAGTGAAAACAAGTTTATTAGTATCTATTGCGCGGCTGTGACCCTGCGGTTGCAATAATGGATGAAGCCAAGATTTTTGAACACTTGTATTGTATAGGTACCTGAAAGCGTGCTCATACGTTGAGAAATAAAAAAAAATAGACGATTAAAATGTTTATAAAAGTCACATTTATCGGCTATACACAAGAAATCAGTAGGCATACTGAAAATGGGAAACGCTAGATCCAAGCAGAGAAAATGAATAAAATTCAAAGGGAAATGCAAAACCAATCGACTTATTAGTGGAAAAAATCGATTGAAATAAAGAAATCTATGAAAACAATCTCCACAGAGCAAAGAAAGAAACGTGAACCAAAAACAGGCGGAGCAGAGGCTGAACACGGAACAAATAGATCTTTTCTTTTTTATTGAGAATAACAAATAGATCGGCATCCGTTCGTTTCTCTGAGTCTCTGACTCTGGTTAAAGTCCGCTAAAATATAGAGGTTAGTTCGAATTTATCCTTGCGCCGTTGGGTTCGCAATAGTTTGGCTTTAAGATTCAGAGGAGAAATTGGATATCTATATTTTTCATCTTGATTTCTGATTCCGAATCCTCACGGAACGGCATCCTGATCCTGGTAGTACGCGGACTCTGCGGCGGGAGGATCCTATCGTGGCCGAATCAAAAACACCTGACCGGCCCCACCGCGTCCCTCTTCCTCCTATAAACACGGCCACGGGAACCCCCGTACGTTCCCATCGCGATCTCACAACGTACGCATCTCCAAACGCCGACGCCGCCCTCACACCCAAGGACGACGAAAGCTTGAGCGTGAGCCAGCATCAACAACAGCCATGGCGTCCCGCCGGTACTTCCTCCACGACCCCTACGAGTACGACCCCTTGGCCTACTACTACACCGCCGCCGCCGCCGCCCCGTACAACTACCGCTACAACGTCGACGCTTACTACCAGCTCCGGCAGTCCACAGCGCCAGCCCGCAGATCCGCGAAACCCGCGGCGCCCCGGGCGAGGGACACTACCAAGACGACGTCGTTCGAGATCCCAGTCACCGGCCCTGACTCGGACCCCGAGCCGGAGCCGAAGCCGAAGCCGAAGGCGATGTCGGCGGAGGAGGCCGCGCTGAGGATGCAGGCGGCGGTGCGCGGGTTTCTGTCGAGGAAGTCGGTGCGCGCCGTGCGCCAGGTGCAGCGGGAGGCGGAGCAGGTCCACGCCAAGATGGCGACCGAGGCCGACGCCCTTGTCGCCGACCCCAGCGCGTGCGTCGCCGTCGGGGAGGCGCTCATGAAGTTGCTGCTGCGGCTTGATGGTGTGCGTGGCGCCCGGGTGTATAGGCGACGGATCACCAAGCGGCTGCTCGCGCTGCAGGACGCCGTCGATGAGCTCGTGACGGATACTACGCCCGCGTCGTCTGTGGGGGAGGAGAACGAGTCCGAGGTGGACGACGCACCCGACGCGGCGGACGTCGAGATGGCGGGTGAGAGCGCCGTGGCGACGGAGCTGCCGGACTCTGCGGAGCCCGGCGGTGAGATGGAGAGCATCATGGAGACCGTGGTCCACACTCTGACGCCCCCCGCCCAGATGGAGATCGATGAAACAATAGTCGCCGCCGGCGAGGCTGAAGCGGAAGCCCCCGCCGGGGAAGAAGAGGAAAAGGAAATCGACGAGACAACAGCCGCCGGCGAGGCTGAGGCTGAAGCGGAAGAGGAAGAGGAAGAGGAAGAGGAAGCAGGAGAGGAAGCGCTGCCCGGCGACGCCGCCAATGTTGACGTCGACGACGAGCAGGAGGATTCGGACGACGTGGAGGGCGAGTGGGAGATGGTGGTGACTGAGGAGGAGGAAAACGAACACACCGCCGCGCCCGTGACAGACACGTCGGGCGACCAGGAGGAGCCACCGTGCAAGGACGAACCAGCGTGTCCGTTGGAGACCTCGAAGACTGGAAGCGCCGCCGCCGACTCCGACGACGACGGTGTGGACGTGAGGAAGCTGATGCAGATGATGGCGGCTATGTGCGAGCAGAGCACGAAGCAGTGCGCGGTGATGGGCGCGCTGGCCGAGCGTGTGGACGCGCTGGAGCGTGCCATGCGACGGATGGAGGACGCCGAGAGCCGGCGCCCGTAGGCGGCGAGTGAAGCACCATCGTTTTCCAGCGATTTTTTTTATTAATTAGAATTTTATAAACAGTTTAGTAATTTTGCATCGCCTTTAGTATTCGAGACACTAGATTATTGCTTATTATTATTGAATAAAATGCATTAGAAATCTTTTAGGTTTCTAGGGGTGTCATCGTCGTCTCCGTCAACTCTGAAATTGCATTTTGGGACCCTAATTTTTTTAACAAATTCACCGGTCCATACCCCTACGTGGCTACGCTCGTTGTGGTGTGTGTGTGTGTGCATTTATACGCTTATTGTTCCGAAGTTCTTCGTAGTTCATTTTTTTCTGCTTTTACATACTTTTTCTAAACAATACTAGTATGACTACTATTTGAGCGCTTAGTTACTCTTTAAAATAGATAGTACTATATTACTTCAATAGGCTATGTAAAATGAAAAGTTTAGATGGCTAGTGAGGTAGGATATCCAAAGATAGAGAGCAAATAAGGTGGAATGAAAAGCTACTAAATTTGAAGAGTTATTTATAGTTGGAAACGTTTTTTCCTTTCATAGACTATGTAAAATGAAGAGTTTAGATGACTAGTGAGGTAGGCTATCCAAAGATAGAGAGCGAATAAGGTGGAATGAAGAGCTACTAAATTTGGAGAGTCATTTACACTTGGAAACGTTTTTTCCTTTCATAATAGTCAAAATTACATTTAAAAGACGATTTGACGATTTGGCTAATCTCTTGGAGATGCTCTTAGAGTTAGGTACATCCGCATTTATCTTTTCCGCAAGTTCTCGTACGATAAGATACGATTGAATATATGTGAGATAACTCAATGAGATATTTTTGGGTCGTATCCCTCCTCCTAAAATAGATGCGCTTGATTTTAAATTTGATGAGTAGGGTGTGGTTGGTTTGAGGATAAGGATCACTACATCAAAATAGAAATTCCTTGGACGTGAAGTATTTCCGCCCGAGTGCCAAAATCCAACCGCCAATAAATTTATCATTTTTTTTGGGTTGTAGTAAACCATCAAGGAAATTTATATCCCCACTCAGGCTCTAAGAAATTATGCCACTTTTCTTTAGTGCTGCTGTGAACCACCAAGAGAAATATTATTTCTTTGAATGCTATTGCCAACCTCTAAGGAAACCATTTTAAGAAAAATAAATATTTTTTATGAAATTTTCAAATAACCTCAAATGAAGAAATGATCTAAACCAAAGTGTAGTACATGAAAAGATCTAAAACTTCCGCTTTCAAACTTTTTTCATTTGGATTCATTTATGGTGTTAAATATGCATTTCAAAATTCACTAGACTCAATACAAAAGCAATACATTAGCTATGCAATCACTAATGATTTCGAGGTGTAGTGGTAAGAAAGTACCTACACAAAGTTTGAGGTTGCTGAGTTTGAAACTTAGTAACATAAGGGTTTTGAGATTTTTGAACTTTCTATACATATTTCCTTGGCAGTTAGTCACCCCCTTAAAGATCTACATGTATGCACTTATTAAGCATTATTGCAAGTAGTAAGTTACTATTAGTAAGCATAGTTTTAAATCTCCGGCTAAGGGATTTAGCGGATGACCTCCAAAACAACTATAGCGGAGGCTAAATTAGACTATAGCGGCCTATAACCGCTAAGTTGTACATGAACACAAATAGCTTGTTGAGTGTCAAAACCTTGCTAGTAAGTCATTTTGAAACACATAGATTATTTTAACATCAAACTAATCATTAATTGAAAAAAAGAAACCAAAAACAGAAACAAGAAAAAAAATGACCTTTAGTCACAATTGGAAACACCAACCGGGATTAAATGGCCTGCCCCGTGACGCTTCGTGGACACGCCTGGAGGCCCATTTAATCCCTATTGGTGTTTAAAAGCGGGATTAAAGATCCTCATTTATATCCCGGCGTCAAACTGACAATAAATGAGGGTACCTTAAATCTCGGATTAATCCTATCGGTTGGAAACCGAGACTAAAAGAGTTTCCTAACTGGGAATACAAAACGTTTACAAGTGGAGCACACATAGGTGAGACGGCAAGCGGTGCGACGTGGAGGATCAGCGTTGATGGCGGCGAGCGACGAACAGTCGGATGTGAGTGGCGAGTAGTATAGCCAGCAGTAGCGGCCAATTAGGCGTGGCTGGCTCACTGCATGGCGAGCGGACGGCGCGGCATTCGGAGCGAGTCCGTAAATGACGCTGAACGATGAAGCGGCAGTGGCAAAGTCGTCCAAAATAAAAGCATCAGTTACTAGCATAGCCATATATTGGAAACAGTGTCTCAGAGACCTCATCGATCCGCCGACGGCGACGACCTGCTGGTATGCGTGCAATTTCGGTCTTCTTGGTCCCTGTCCAGTCGCCTTTGTTCATCATCCCGCCGTCTAGCTCCGGCCGCCGACCAGTTGTTACCTGCGCAGCTGCGCTCCATCTCTTACGTACTTCGGCTGCGGCAAATTAAAGGACCTGATGATTGTGATCGATGGTTAAGTCTGGATCTCGTTGCCAATTTTATAAAGTAGTGCTGTCGTCGTCCAACACCCGGCCCAGCCGTGGCTATTAATGTTTCCCGATAAGACTCCATGCAGATCGAGTTTGACAGCTGCAGGTCAAAGCGGGAATGTCGAAAACTTTACTTGAGTTATAGTATTCAAACGAATAGAGAAATCATTCGCCATACCAAACAAAATGAGGGGTGAAATTTTACATCTTTATTATTATATAGATTTTCTGTAATTAAGTGTGGTTATTTAAATGGATTGTGCTCCTATATAAACACCTAGACACTGAAATAGATAATACATACACACATACTAAATTACTAATAACCTTCTTTTCCTTCCATATATATGACGGTAGTCATCAAGAGCATGCAAAGCGACCATGATTATGTACCTGACTGCTGCTATTTTTTTCTGTCGTGCGATCATGTCCACCAAACTGGATGATACTCCAGCCACCTTATTACACAATCTCTGAATCTTCTGTTTCAACTTCCGCTAGATTTCTAGTACACATTGCACTACAGTACAAGATGGTCACTCAATCACTACTACATAATCCACCATCACTGCCAGCCCATCACTATCGGTTTTTTTTTGAGCCGGCGGTGATGCACCTTCACTTCCGGTTCAAGCTCTGACAGACCCCGAATTATTAGGGCGGTGAAGCCTCTCTGCTGTTTCATTGCCGGTTCAAGCCATGTACCGGCAGTGATGATGAGCTTCACTGCCGATTCGTGGCTTGAACCGACAGTGATATGTCACGGTTATTATTTAAGCAGGCACTGGCGCGCTCTAAAATGTTCAGACGCGCGTCAGTGCCCACTCATCTACAGCATGCCGCCGCCACAGCAGCACGCCGCCACCGCGTGAAGGCCGCAGGAGGACGGCGCTCCATGCCAGCGTCCTCGTCGCCGCAAGGACTTCCCTCCACGACGCCAAGCACCTCGAAATCCGGCCCCTAACCTCCACGCGGTGAGCTCCATATTCATGCAACCAAGGTGTTTGACGAAATGCCTATTTGGGATTTTTCTAGCTGAGAGATAGATAGATAGAGAGAGATATAGCAATGTTCACGCAATCCCTATTTGAGAATTTTCTAGCTGAGAGATAGATAGATAGATAGAGAGAGATAGAAATATAATCTTAGTATATGTTATTTAATATGTGATATGAAATTTAATAGAGATAATATATGGATTTGATAGATAGATAGAGATAGATAGATCCAAGTTAATTAACATGTCTTATATGTACTGTAGATAGTTGATCCAATTGTTTGGCTTAAAGGAACACTCGCCTATTTTAAGGTTCACAATGTGGATGTTCAGATTTATCATGTAGATAATGATCCACTACTCCAATGTCGTATTTCATTTTCAATTGCCGTTAGGATGGGTCATTGTCGTGGTCGTGGTCGTGGCAGTAGTCGTGGCCGCGGTGGTATTGGCGGTCGCAATGTGTTACAAATCTTAGAGGTGGGAATAAAGGCACCCCAATGGGGTGTTCCTATTAAGTATGCTGTCATGGCATGTGCAAATACGCTCTCAAGAAATGGGATCACACTTCCTACTCTGTCCTCAGTGAAGATTCAAGCTATTAATCACAACATGTATCATGATCTTCGGGGTTTCAATGAACGAATGGCTAAGAACTCACCAATGATAAGTCTAAGACTCATAGTTTATACCTAGATTTGTTGTTGTTGTATGTTATCAATATGACTCTCATAATTAACCCTATCTTTTGCCAATACTTATAGGTAGAGGAGTATGACATGACCTATGCAGGGTGTAGTTTTGAAGCCATTCTGAATGAAATAATGGATGCATTGGGTTATGACTGGAAATATGCTGATGAAGAGCCAACACTAACTACTGCAGGATTTCAAGCAAAGTTGGTTGTAACTAAGAAGGAAGACCCACCAACTACTCGACCACCGTTAACCGTTGTTAGTACACCATGTGCTCGTAGTTATGAAGCAACGGAGAGTGCACTATTTAATACGTTGTTGTTCCTCGATGAGGTTTTTGGTTACAAGATCGGTGACCTACACTTCACCGAATTGATAGTATTGAATCATTGAACTATTGTACAATAAAATTGACACTTCACTGATTTTTTGTAATATAAATGTTGATGATTTTTGTATTATAATATAACTATTGTACAATAAGATTGACACTTCACTGAATCAAATGGTTCTATTATTACTGTAAAATAATTATTAAAATACAAATTGTAAAAATTATATCACTGCCGGATCTATTAAAACCGGCAATGATATAAAGCATACACTGTCGGTTGGTTAAAGAAACCGGCAGTGATGGCTCAAGCATCACTGCCGGTTTGTAACACGAACCGGTAGTGATGCTTGAGCCATCACTGCCGGTTTGGCATAACCGGGAGTGATGTGATCAGCTCATCATGCCGAGTTGGTTCTGGCGGTTCAAAATCCGCCAGCGAAGGGATGAGGGGTTTGAACTGCCAGTGATATGCTGTTCTGGAGTAGTGAATTAAGTAATCACTATGTCAAAATCGATTTTGCGCAGCGTTGCCAAAAAGGCCTCCGTGGCGGACACCCCTCCTGCCCGCCACGGTAATTCCCTGCACCGGCTTTGCTCGGCCGGCAGCCTAAGCGCCCGCTGCGGTTAACCATTTACCGTAGCAGGCAGCATAAGGTGCCCGCTGCGGTTAACACCGATTAACCGCAGCGGGCGACATAATGTGACCGCAATGGTTAATGTGTTTACTGCAGCGGTCACGTTAGGGCGACCGCTGCGGTTAATCACTGTTAACTGCAGCGGTCCTATTACAATGTTTGCAACGGTTATTTCTTTTATATATAGCTACAGTCCGACCTTCTTCTTCCTCAAGTCTTCTCTCTTCCAAACTCGTTGGGGGAGAGGCTTTGCCCGAATTTTTGACCAAACCATTGGATTGAGGTTTTGAGTGTTGTTTTGGAGGAGGAGGACATCATAAGAGGTATTTAAAAGGTTCCCATGGTCTCTTTTCTCTTTTTCCTTGCTTTTTGACCTCTTTGGATCTAGATCTAATTTCATGGAGGAAGGAGAGAAAGCTTAAGCTTTTTTATCTAGAATCTTAATATTAGGTGCCTAAAAGCTTTTAGAGGGTTCACATGCTCTTTTCTCTCTCTTTTCCTTGCTTTTTGAGCTCTCTAGCTATAGATCTAGATCTAAATCTAGATTAAGGGAGGAAAGAGAAAGCTTGTGTCTTTTTTATCTAGTTTCATAATATTATATGTCTAAAAGCTTTTGTTGTTGATGTGTACGGTTTGTAGGCAATATGGATAGGTTAGAATGGATGTACAAGATTAGTAGAGTACATGATCCGTGGTATCTCAGTGAAGTGAGGAAGTTTATTGCCGCTGCGAGAGCTCACCGTGACCGATCGAAGCGGATGACAATCGGGTGTCCGTGTTCTCACTGCAAGAATCTGACAGCCTTCAACAACGATGGCAAGGTGCAATCTCATTTGATTTGGTTTGTTTTCGTAGAGAATTACACGGTCTGGACTCAGCACGGCGAAAGTGGCGACCCTAGTGGTGGGGGTGCATCTGGAGTGAGCTTGGCATCGACGACAGTGAACAAAGAGCCACGTGCGCCACACGTCTCATGTTCAGCCACAACAACGCCAGCCTGCAACGACAATAACGATTGTGATTATATCACGGTGGAGGATCTACTCGAGGACATGGAAGTTGATGATGGTGCTCAAGAGGCCACCGTGCAGGAACCCGATGATGTGCAGCTTTTTGAAGATTTAGTGAAGCATATCGATGAGGACGACGTTATGTATGGTTCCCCGAAGTGGTTGGAAAATTTCAAAGAGATGAAGCAGGCGTCACTTGATCCTCTATATCAGGATGGTGGCAAATGTCCGAAAGAGTGCACCGTGCTCTGTTTTATCCTCCACATGTTGATGATGAAGGCCCGACATGGTTGGTCTGACAACAACTTCAATGAGCTGTTAAGTTACCTTGCTACCACGTATCCTAAGGGTAACAAGTTTCCCATGAATACTTATCGGGCAAAGAAGTTGATTCATCCAGTGTCGATGAAAGTTCGAAAGTTCGATGCCTGCCCTAACCACTGCATCATGTATCGGCCAGGCACTAAGTATGAGAAGATGACGAGCTGTCCGCACTGCGCCGCGAGTCGATACAAGAAGAATGCTGGCTGTCGTGTGGATGCAGACGGCGATGAGTCGTTGCGAAGTGGTCCGAAGAAGAAGAAGGGGGGCAGGAAGAGCACTGCTACAGAAAATCGCATCTCGGCTCAGCAGGACGAGGAGGAAGAGGGCTACACGCAAAGGAGAAGCCCGACAATGTCGGTGTGGTATATGCCTATGATCGACCGCCTGCGTGCACTATTCGGGAACCCAGAGGATGCCAAGCTCATGTCCTGGCATGCATCAGATGACCGCAAGAAGGATGATGGCATGCTGCGGCACCCATCTGATGGCCAACAGTGGAAAGATTTTGACAAGGCATATCCGGAATTCGGCAACGAGTCAATGAACATTCGGTTCGCGCTCAGTACTGACGGGATGAACCCTTTCGGTGAGCTTAGCAGCTCACACAACACCTGGCCTGTCATACTCACCATGTACAATCTACCTCCTCATCTATGTCAGAAGCGCAGGTATCTCATGCTGACGATGCTGATTTTAGGACCGAGGCAACCCGGTAATGATATTGATGTTTTCCTAGAACCGTTAATGGAGGAAATGCAAGAGCTATTTGATGTTGGGGTCGAGATGACTGATGCGTATAGCAAGGAGAAGTTCACCCTAAGGGCCATCATATTTTTCACGATCACTGATTACCCTAGTCTCTTCTCACTGTCAGGGTAGGTCAAAGGGAAAACTACCTGCGTAAAGTGCATTGATGGGACATGCCACACTTACCTGAAGGCATCCTACAAGACAGTTTACATGAGGCATAGACGGTTTCTAAGCAAAAATCATAGGTATAGAAGACTTGGTATGAATCAATACTTCGATAACCAGGTAGAGCTGCAGGGTGAACCACCAGCACAGACTTGCTGGGGTCCAAAGGTGTATGAGATGGTGAAGGATATGGATGCTATCGAGTTTGGCAAGAAGAAGAAGCCATCAGAGGAAGGGACAAAACAAACAAGAAAGCGAAAGCAGGACAACAAGACGGAGGAGGAAGAGGAAACACCACATGTTCCTTTCAAGAAGAAGTCGATCTTCTTCAACTACCTATCATACTGGAAAACACTAAACACACCCCATGCCATCGACTACATGCATCTCGAGAAGAATGTCTTCAAAAGCACGATCGGTGTATTGCTCGACATCAAGAACAAGACGAAGGATGGTCTCAAATCACGGATGGATCTTCTCCATCAGGGCATCAGGCATGACCTTCACCTGGGACCGCCTCATAATGGTAAAGTTGACATACCAGGTGCAGCATATAACCTAAGAGGCGATGAGAAGATATCTATGCTCAACTTGTTGAGGGGTATCAAGGTACCGACCGGTTTCTCCTCAAACATCAAGAGCCTCGTCTGCATGAAAGACCTCAGAATGGCTGGCTTCAACTCACATGACTGCCACGTCATGCTGACGGTGTTCCTTCCCATCGTTATCAGGGCTATCGGTCCAGAGTACGTGAAGATGGTAATCACTCGGATGTCGTACTTTTTTAACCGCATCACACAGAAGGTCATCAGCAAAGCTGAACTGGTTGCCCTGAAGGAGTTGATCTTGGAAACCCTTTGCCAGCTCGAGATGTGCTTTCCCTTTTCTTTCTTTGACATTATGCCTCATCTAATGATACACACGGTTGATCAGATCGAGCAACTAGACCCCATGTACCTGCACTAGATGTGGACATACGAGCGGTTCATGTCGACCCTGAACAGATATGTCCATAACCGTGCTTACCCGGAGGGCTCTATGATCGAGGCATACACAACCGAGGAGTCCATCAACTGGTGTATGAGGTACATAAAGGATGGGAGGGCAATTGGATTGCCTGTTCATCAGCACGAGGGCAGAACCGCCGGGAAGGGGTGCACGGGACGGCAAGTACGCACCAATATACCCTACAAAGATGTGGAAGAAGCTCATTACAACATCCTTCATCAGTTGTGGAGCATGGACAAATATGTTGAAAAGCACCTAGATGAGATTCGCGCCACACATGACGGACAATGCACAGAGGAATGGGTCCAAAAACACCACAAGAGCAGTTTCATAGAGTGGCTTAAAGAGCAATGCATCCCACTGGAAGGATGCCCTGATGAAGATACGGATACCGTTAAGAAGTTGATACAAGGGCCATCCACTCAAGTTACGACTTGGCAAGGGTACGACGTGAAGGGGTACAGGTTCCACACGAAAGACAAGGACAAGAAGAGCGCGTCACAGAATAGTGGTGTTCGATACGAAGGAGTCGACGGGACCACAAACAAGCGGACACAATGCTATGGACAGGTTGGTGAAATATGGGAGCTTGACTATGGAAAAGACCTTCGCCTAACTGTCTTTCGAGTCGACTGGGTTAACTCGAAAACAGTTGTTGTCGACAGATTAGGGTTAACCACAGTGAACCTCAAAAGTATCGGATACAAAGATGATCAGTGGGTACTTGCTACAGACGTCGCTCAAGTGGCTTACTACATCTATCCAGAGGACACCAAGAAACATGTGGTCGTGTCTGGAAAGCAGAGGATCGTGGGAGCTGATGGTGTCCAGAGTCCAGAACAATACAACAACTACGAAGAGCTCCAACTTTTCACCGATCTACCAACGAAGGTCAAGGCCGATGGGGATCATTGCAACAAGAGTGGTCTAAAGCCATGGGCCCGCCCCAATGGTGAGGTGTGATCCGTGAAAGCGCTAGTACCAAAATGAGATGTAATAAAGTAGTAGAGAACTTGTGCAATGAAAGCTTGTATGAATTTATGAGTTGACATG
This sequence comes from Microstegium vimineum, assembly GCA_022036555.1. Classification (NCBI taxonomy): domain Eukaryota; kingdom Viridiplantae; phylum Streptophyta; class Magnoliopsida; order Poales; family Poaceae; genus Microstegium; species Microstegium vimineum. The sequence goes on along the minus strand of CM039132.1, from coordinate 19,370,974 downwards.
TTATAGGCAAGTGGTTATAAAAGCTTATATTTATATGCCACTCAATGAATTATTCAAGTATAGCATTTACAGAAAGTTATTAGATTATAAAAGCTTGTATGAATATATATCAATTTAGCAAATTAAAAGCTTGTGTGAATATAAAAGCTTGTATAAATTATTGGAATTTGTAAGAACTTAAAATGGAATACTGGAGGGAGAGTTTTACCGCAGCGGGCGTTGTAAGGTGCCCGCTGTGGTTAACCATTTACCACAGTGGGCGTTATAAGGTGCCCGCTGCGGTAAACCAGATGCTATATAACTTCAAGTTTGAACCGCGGGTTCTTCTTCATCGCAACACTCTGTCTTCTCTCCCCGAAGGGAAGGGCTGTCCAAATCCGCCGCCGCCGTTGAGCCACCTCGCCTCCGTCCTCGCCACCCCGCCACTGGTCCCCTCGTCCCCTAGCGCCGCCGCCTCGTGCCCTAGCGCCACCGCCTCGGTGCTCCTCCAGTGCGCTAGCGCCCCCTGTGTTCCTCTTCGCCTAGCTCGGTGCCCTAGCGTCGCCGCCATGCTCGGTGCCCTAGCGCCGCCCCCGGTGCTCCTCTCCTCTCCGCCGTGCTCCTCGCCACCGGTGCTTGGTGCTTGGTGCCCTCGGTGGTCATCTCGCCGGTGCTCGGTTCTTGGTGCTCCTCTCCCCGTGGGTGATCCACCCCCTCGGTTTGCTTATGTTCCACCCCCTTGGTTCTCCTCGGTTCTTGGTTTGTTTTTGAATTCGTGCCTATGATGCTATTACTGTGGTTTCTCTTTTGATATACACTGAGCATATATATGTCATTGCCTGTGATGCTATTACTGTGGTTTCTCTTTCTATATACACTGAGCATATATATGCCATTACCTGTGATGCTATTACTGTGGTCTCTTTTGAATTCGTGCCTGTTATGCTATATGGTCTCTTTTGATATACACTGAGCATATATGCTATTACTGTGGTCTCCTTCTACTTGTCTACTCTAGTACTACTACTGTCATGCTATTTCTATGAGCACTAGTAATACTTGTACTCTAGCTACTTACTACTTGTACTCTACTACTTCTACTACTACTCTACCTACTTTTTACTTCTACTGAGGCAGTGGCATATGCAAGGATGTGAAATTTTACTATTCTACTTCTACTTAGGCAGTGGCATATGCAATGATGTGAGGCAACCCTAAATGTGAGGCAACCCTAAATTTTACTTGTATACTTGTTCTGAGGCAATGGCATATGCAATGATGTGAAAAAACCCTAAATATGCTGAGGCAATGGCTATGATGATCGAATACCCCCAATCCTAAACTCGGATGGCCATAGGTTCAATCTGAGCCAACTTTTTCTTTTCCATTAATGAGTTGTGTTTTACTACTTCTATTACTAATTCTTGAAATTTTACTACTTCTACTTGTACTCTACTCCTACTTGTACTCTACTACTTGTACTCTAGCTACTTGTACTCTACTACTAGTACTCTAGCTACTTGTACTCTACTACTTGTACCTCTAGCTACTTGTACTCTACTACTTGTACTCTAGCTACTTGTACTCTACTACTTGTACTCTAGCTACTTGTACTCTACTACTTGTACTCTAGCTACTTGTACTCTAGCTACTTGTACTCTACTACTTGTACCTCTAGCTACTTGTACTCTACTACTTGTACCTCTAGCTACTTCTACTCCTTCTACTTGTACCTCTACTACTTTTACTTGTACTATTTGTACTTGTACTACTAATAAAAGCGCCCGTACTATTTGTACTTGTATGTTACTTGACATCTACTACTTCTACTTCTCTACTACTTGCTCTCTACTACTCTCTACTTCTACTTCTCTACTATTTGTACTCTCTACTACGTACTCACTACTTCTACTTCTACTTCTCTACTACTTGTACTTCTACTTCTAGTTGTACTTCCCTCGGTGCTTCTTTTACTCTACTACCTCTACTTCCCTACTCCACTACTAGTACTCTACTACTCTACTAGTACTAGTTGTACTCTACTTCTCTACTACTTGTACTTCTACTACTCATCTAATACTTTACTTCTCTACTACTTGTACTATACTACTTCTACTACTACTCTAGCACTACTACTAATTACTCTAGATACTTCTACTATACTCTACTTCTTGTACTTGTACTATACTGAATCGTCTCATGTATATAGGTTACCTCTAGTGAAACTTCAAATGGCAGCAGAGGACCCGTTCAACGAATGGAGGGACCCTACCCTAGTCCACCTACTTCAACTGAATACGAGAGCCAGGTGTCCATTACACCACCACAACCAAAGAAGATCCATACAGAGGAGGACGATGATCCTGACTATGAGGCTGAGGCTGAGGGTGATGCTGACTCTGATTCACAGAAAGGGACTAAGTATGAGTATAAAAGAAGAGCTCCACAGATTGAAGGACCAACCGCCGACACCAGGCGTGAGGTAGAAGCATACTCTAGGTGGTTTTTTGGTATGTACCATTCAGTATATGAAAAAATTAATGCTAGTGCCCCCGAACAGATCCCAATTACGCCTCATCAATTAGAGTTGAATGCGGAAGAAGAGGTCAGGGATGAAGAAGGCCCCGCTCCCGCTCCCGCTCCTGCTCCCTCGATGACATCATCCTCAGCAAAATCTAAGGGGGTGAAACGGAGGAGGGTGGTACATGGTAGGCACCAGAGGGAGTTGAATGACGATGTCCACAGGATCCTTGAGGTGGGGCCAGAGGGAAACCCGTTGATGCCTCTTCAAGTCATCGGACTATACAGCAACCAGGTGGGTTGCATAGTCAGGGAGAAGGTGCTCATCACTTGGCCGACCTGGCACGCTGTCCCAGACGATATAAAGGACAATGTCTGGGGCAAGGTGACTAGGAAATTCTCCTATCCAGAAGGCGCTAACATGGCCAAATGCAAGGAGTGGGCATTGCACGTGGCGTCGTGTTCGTGGCGCAACTTCAAGTCCATGCTTGCTAGGATTTCCTGAAGAAGGAGAAGTCACCCATACACAAATACACCATGGTGAAGGCGCACGTATGGGACGAATTTGTCAGGCTGAGGAGTACACCTGAAGCTCAGGAATAGAGCGCCAAGTTTAGCACGCTGGTGAAGAAGAACAAGCATCCCCACCACTTGGGCATGATTGGCTTTGCTGGTCATAGGCCCCGGTGGCGGGCACAAGAACAAGCTAGACAGGAGGCAGGAATTCCCGATCCCTACGAAGGGGTTGATCCTAGGGCAAGGGACTTCATTTTTGCATGTATTCCGAAGAGGCTCAAGCCAGGCGCGACTAGATTCAACGAGCCTCACTTCGAGGCGGTGGAGCAGGTTGTCATCGAGGCCACCAAATCCAAGGATGCCATCGAGGTCCGCATAGGACACGACATGCTGACCGAGGTCCTTGGAACCCCTGAGCACCGTGGTCGCGTTCGTGGAATGCAGTCCAAGATGAGCTGGTTATCCGTTGAGACCTGGCAAACTGACTCTACCAAGTACCGGTCAAGGGAAAGGTACAAGAAAGAAATCTTTCAGAAAGGATACGAGGAAGGCGTGTCCGAAATGATTAGCCAAGGAATAAAGAAGGCCTTCACTAGCAACGACCCCGAGATGGTGGCAATGAGGTCACAGATGTTTGGTCATGCTGTTCTGTCCGCGCCTCCCACTCAAGTTCCAGAAAGACAATTGGTGCAAAGGCTACAAGACATCAAGGAAAACCTACATGTCCAGCTCCTGGTCCCGTTCGGGCGGTCAGGCAAGAAGATGATTATACATCCAGTCCACGAAATTGTGGAAATCAATGTAGATGACATCCCTGAGAACTATGTCATCGTGACCCCCATCTGGATTGCGCCAAATCAGGATGATTATGAATTGAATCATCCTAACTTACACCGACACCTAATTCTAGGAACAACAATTGGAATGCAAATCTTGTGGAATCAAGAAGACGTTGAGATCATCCCGGAGACACCAACTCAAACGCCGACCACCGGTGGATCACAACCATAAGTTGCCGGATCTTGTCCCCCTAAACCGGAAGATCTGAATGACAGCGGAGATGGTGACAAGGACAATGGCGGGGACAAGGGCAAGGGCAAGGGAAGGGAAAACCAGATGGAGATGGTGAAGGTGGGGAGAAGAAGGGAGAAGGAGATGGCGGGGAGAAGGACAAGGGCATCGACACGGGCACAAGCTCAACCCCTCCTCCAAATAGTCCACATGCAGATCCATCGAGAAGTCCAGCTGCGGACCCACTTGCGGGCCCAACTCCGGACCCACCAGGAAATACAGAGGCACCTATGGGGGACCCATCGGGAAGTGTAGAGGAAGCAATGGGGGACAAGGAAGGGCCAACGGGGCAACAAGGCAAGGAGGAAGCACCAAGGAGCCCACCAAGGAAGGATCCAGGCATGAGCGCCAAATCGCCGCCGTACACTACTACATTCGAAAGGTACGGTATCATGATGCATAATATCATGTTCAACTTTCTAGCCTATAAAAGGGTAGTAACCTTTACTAAAACTCTCTTAACCGTTTTCTAGTCCTCCAAATACTAGTCGACAGCTATTTCGGGAGGACGAAGACTGTCCTGACATCTATGAGCGTGGGAAGTTCTTGATTCCTAAGGCACAGCTCATAGATGAGGAACTATGGGAAACAAGGAGATTTCATAGGTGGTATATGAAAGCGGCAAAAGTCGGGATGTCAGGTTTTACAATCAAGATTCCCCCGAAGTACTTCCACTTGGCCGAAACTATTACTCTTCCCGTAGACTTCCGCGACATGTGGCACCTATTCCGGGAAGAAGACCTTGACATTGTCCAAGTCACCCTATTCAATCTGTAAGTCTCATTGCCAGTTTCACAGATTTCAGCAATACAAATGGTCAACTGTATACTTAGTATGGCACGATGACTTCTCCGTGCAGGACGTCGGTGATAATAACCAACAAAAAGAGACATCCTGTTCTCTACCTCTCTCCAATCCATATTGCTGAGAGAGTCATCAAAGGGTATGAGATAGCGGATCCAAAGTTGACCGCGCGGCAGAGGCAACAGAAATACGACGAGAATATGGAAGAGGAGAAGAAGAAATTGTCAAGGTACATAAATGGAGTGATGAAGAAGGTTCACCCGGACGGGCTGCACTATATCAAGGCGGCTTACCACTTTGGGTAAGTCAAAATTGTACATAGAGCTAAGTGGCTAGGATCATAAACTTACATCGTCGTCGTAACCTGTATTTTGTTTGAATGGTGTAGCAAGGGCCAAGTCGATGGCCATTGGGTTGCATTTCTCATATATCCTCAAGACGGTAGGGCATGCATATTTGACTCGTTGAGGGTACCAAATAGACAAGGGTATAAGGCCTTTGAAGATTGCTTGAAAACGTAAGTCACCAAGCTTATTAATCATTTACGGTTATCACGTACGTATTCAAATTGTTGCTAACTAACACTAATGCATTTCGCACAGTGCTTACAGGGCATACCTAAAGGAACCCCAATGCTGGGATCGAAGAAGTGAAAAGTTCAAGAAGAAACATTCATACCACTTAAAGATCCGACGTGAATTCCCCGTAAGTATTCCAAAGAATCAATCATGTTTTCATATATATGTATTGTTCTAACATTTCTGTTTCGATCGTGCAGTGCGCTAAACAACCATATGGATCAAAGGCATGTGGCTTGTACACCTGCGCACACCTATGGCAGTGCAAGGAGTACACCAGCAGCTGGAAGAAGCTCAAGACGGGAATCAACGATTGGGAATGCATTACGAGAGGCAAACTTGCTTTCAAGCAACTCAAGACGGACATATGTAAGTTCCTACTAGAGAACTATGTGCTCGAAGGGCAAGAATTCTTCGACGATGAGGGTGACCTGGCGGTTCTACCTGAGTTCGAGAAGTTCAGGAAGTGGGACACCATGCTCCGTCCCACAGATTACAAACACTAAGTGGAAATTTGAATTTGATAAGTAAAACTTGGTTTCTTTTGTGTATATGGTGGATGACAACAACTTATATGTGCTTGTGTATGGATATTTGTGTATGTGAATTTGAATTGGTGTATGGATGTTCAATGTATATATATGATGTTTATCTATGCTATGAATTCTGTGAATTCTGGTTATTGTATGAAATCTGTAAATATTGAATCCAGATTCTGAAACTGTATTTTTATTTTTTTTAATTAAAAAATTTAATTGTGGCGGGCATTGTAATTTGCCCACTACGGTTATTATATTAACTGTAGCGGTCGGCTTAAGTGCCCGCTGCAGTAAATAGCATTAACCGCAACGGGCGTTGTAGGGTGCCCGCTGCGGTTAATGCTATTTACCGCAGCGGGCGCTGGTGACCGCCACGGTAAAGCCTGATTAACCGTGGCCTTATCATCGCAGCGGACGCCTTTGACCGCTGCGATAAACTGTTTTTGACCGACACAAAAAAACATTGTGGCGTAGTGAATGACACCCTCTAGTACTGAAATACCAGTCGGTTCTACAATCTATGCATAAGCAATAATGTATAGAAAGCTACTCTATTGTCAATCAACTCTGTCATATGGTTAGCAGTTGTCAAATGTTGTCAATCAACTTGAAATAAATACATGCTTCTATGCTGATTGTTCATGCTTCAGTAACACTCATGTACTAGTGCTAATTGACTACAAATAGTATGTTGCCTATATCATACTCGAACACCATTTTTAGGTAATGGTACAATACACGTGCAAACTTGAAATGCCATGGTCTTACATTTATATTTTGTTGCAACATACGGGCATAAAGTTATTCTAAAAAAGAATTGGCATACACTACTACAAATTCAGTTATCACTGTCGACCCATCACTACCGGATTGTAATGGACCGACAGTGATAAGAACCTGTTGACACAAAAAGCGTCAGGATCTGCGAACCCCTCGGGCTATTACCCAAATCTCGGTATTCCGGAGGCGTGCCAGTCGATTTGACCAATCAATTGACAAGGATGATAACTAGAACAAAACTGAACGAGACAACAGCGATGCGCCCAGACGTCAAGGCTCAGATTGATCAAGGATAACTAGAACAAGATCCAATCCAGACAACGGCGATGCGCCCAGATGCTGGGATTGAGGCTTGATCAGGATAACTAGAGCAGAGCTGAACGAGGCAAACAGCGATGCGCCCGGAATGCCAAAGCTCAGAGGTATTCCCACGCGGAACTTGCAAGGATTTGACGGAGATCAAGGTGATGCAGCCCGTCGAAGCTTGAAAGAACTCGTTGATAACTACAGCTAATGCAGTAAAAGGTAAATTGCGATAAAAAGTAGAATAAGATAAAATTGGTTTGTTTTTGATTGGACTGATTGTCTTTTTCATAGCCCTCGGGCACATATTTATACTCCCGCATGGAGAGTTGTACAAAGACACGACACGTATCCTTCCTAAAACAAACTCCTAATTTTAAGGAAACTGACTCACGCAGGAGTCGGATCTAAAACAATAATATTTATTTCCCTAAACAAACATGCCTATTTTAAAGGAAAATAAACGACTCATGCAAGAGCCGGACTCAAACTACTATAATAATAATACTGGTACAAAATACCAGTTTCCTTATACTCCTCTTCGATGGAAACTTTCCATCGGCAGATCCCTCCAATCCGCGACTTCCTTCTCTGGCCACCTGTAGTCCTCTGACACCAAGCGTTAAGTCACGCCTATCGGCATCGGCAATACTTTCCCGATCGGCAATCGGCAACATCCCCTCATCGGCAATCCTGCACTGATGATTTGTCTTCAATCTATCAGCGATCGGCAACCACTCCACCGACACTCGGCATCAGCTTCTCATTGGCATTCGCTCATCGGCAATCGGCAGTGTCCCCTTATCGGCAATCGGCATTTAACTTGAGCTACTCGGGTTCACCAATCAACCTTCGTCGGCAAGGACCCAGCCTCCATCGGTAATACACTTGGCATTCTCGCAGCACTCTCATCGGGAATACTGGCTCACAATTTCCCGATGCCGATAGAAAATAGCTGCTGACCAGTCAAGCCTTAGCTCATTTGACACGTGCTGAAAAACGGTGTCAACACATGCCCCCCAGTTTCGGAGCGTATAATATTTTACGTGCCGAAATTCTCTCCATTGCAGCCGTTGCTGTAGCCGTTACCTCCGAGATGGATGCACGGTTTCCTCGATCCCCGCGTGTGGAACTGCAATTTAATAATAAAATCCCTCGATTGTAGCACAAACAGTTGCAGACCACCTCGATCACCACGCGTATCTACGCGGGCCTCTCCACATTCCTGCACAGTGTGAAACGGAACCCCAAAATGCCCCTGAGTAAGCTTATAAAAGTTACCGGGATCCACACTACCTTTTTACCCGAGCCCATTTTCACTTTTACACTCCCTGCCTTCATCTTCAACCTCCGGCGCCTCCGAAGAACACGAGCTCGAGCAACAGTGCCCCTCCGTAATCCAGGGACGAACTGCAAGCACCCTTCAACTCCAATGGCGATCCAAGTCGACATCCCAAAGGTAAGGTTCCATCTCCACCTAATTCAACCCTCCGCTGGTTCTTTTTCTTGCATAAACTCAGATTTATACCCATCTTTTCTGATTCGTCCCATTCTTTTCTTCAAACCCTAGGAACTGTACAACAAGATAGTGATCCCACTTGCTGATTCCAACTTAAACTGCTTAGGCCCCATGGGCAATCCAGATCCCACTTTTATCATCAATGCAGAAACCAATCGGGTACCATTCAGATCCGAGTGTTTCGGTCTAGGATTGTGGAAGGACGCCTTCCGGTCATGGCCCAAGCCTAGCAAGGGTTAGAGGAATTGGTACCTTAGGGTAGCCAGATCACAGCAAGTGTACTGGCAAGAATGCAGCTTGGATCAGTGTATCAGGCTTTCAATTGCCGATATGGAGAAGAACAAAAACTTGTTAATGGCAGCCTCATATTTCTGGTCCGATAGCATGAACGCCTTCCTCTTTAGGCATGGACCATCCTCCCCAACCCTTGCCGATGTCTACATATTGACCGGCTTAGACATCACCTCCGCCGATACCTTCACCCTCTTCAACAGAAAAGCCGAGTATAAGATGAATACCCGGAACATCGGCGGTTGGACAGGTTACATCAAGGAGAACCAGAAAACCGGATCGGTAAACCAACGGGAGCACGCCATTTTCCTGAACATGTGGCTGGAGAAGTTCGTCTTCTGCGGCAAAACCGTCGGCCCGACCACCATGCACCTTCCAGCGGCTGAGCTACTTGCCGATGGAACAAGGCTCCCCTTAGGCAGGTACCTTCTTGGATCAGTATACCGATTGCTACATCAAGTATCCCAGAAGCTACTGCTAGGAGAACCCATCGGCAATCTTGGAGGCCCCTGGTGGTTTGTCAATCTATGGTTGAACGCACACATGCACAAGGCTCTCCAGTTTGATCTGTTTGCCCAACAATTCCCAAGAGATATATCGGAAGATCACCGATATGGGGATGATGAATCGGCAACTCGCCCTCCACTTAATTTTGGAGAGGCTATTATAGTACTGCCAGGTACCGATGCCGATACAGAGTACTTCGACTACTTTTTCCAGAAGTTCTACAACAGTCTCCCCTCCGCAGAACGGACCTGGTGGCCATATATCGATGAGCACAATCAGTTCCCGTTGCTGTTCAACCTGTTCGATGTAAACCTGCGTGAGAACCGATCAATCATGAAGGCCAGCATCACTCCCCGAGCGATTCTAGTGAATATCTTCGGATCCGGGAAGAATGCCCTTCCATCTTACGAGTTCTACTATCCATCGGCAGCGGCGAGACAACTGGCATTTGGCCAACTGCCGATCAAACTCTGCTACTCCAAAGTAGTGAGGCCAAGGCAGACAATCTCCAGCGCATTAGACTGGAACAAAGTCGTCAACCTTCCTGCCGATGCCGATACGTCAGATATCGACTTGTCTTCCTGGTCGCCAACCTCCTTCATCACTAACGAGTACAAGTCTTGGTGGCAAGAATGGAAGTGTCAACTATTTGCCAAGTCTTCGCACTACTATCGACACCTGATTGACGCCGATTACATCATCCCTGATGATGCAGTAAGTCTTCCACCCGATGTATTTTTATTACTTTACTTTCGTCATCGGCACTTAACTCCTTTGCGCTTGATAGGCCGATGATCTGATCCCACAACGAGCAACAGTGGCAGGCCCTTCAGTCTTCGGATAATGGGCCCCATATCCATCATCGGCACCAAAGCTCCGACGCTGGCTGCCTTCACACCTCAACAGGTACCTACGCCGCCACCTACAAAAGCCCAGGCTACATCGGCCGCTACCGTTGCCCTGACGCGGGTTTATGCAGTAAATCCATCTTTACCCGTACCGATTACATACTGTTTCATCAGCAACATTCCATCTTGTATAACTTGTTTTATACTTTTCAGGCACTATGGTCATCGGCATCTGCTTCCAGTAGACAAGCACCTTCCAGCCCAGCTGCCGATGCCCCCCGGTCTTCGTCCAAGCGGGTTGGTTCCCTTGCTGCTGCACCAACGAAAAAGAGGCGCCTGAGGCTGGCTTCTCCTTCTCCATCGGCTCCAACCGCACCATCAACTGCCGATGTGCCATCGACGGAACCCTCATCGGCCCCCGTTGCACCAACCGCCGGCGGGTCATCGGCAGAACCTCCATCGGTCCCCATGCCTGATCAACCGATGGACGACGTTCCAGACCAAGAGATAACTCCACCTGCTACAATAGCGGAGGCATTGTCATCGGCACCATCGGTCAGACTGCCCGGCGAAGAAACAACTCCACCCACCGTAGCAGCAGAAGCAACGTCCTCATCGGCACCGTCGGCTGAAGTCCCTGATGATAGAGTAGGGTCATCGCCACAAGAACCGACCATTGCATCGGAAGCGACGCCGACAATAACAACACCAGCACCAGCGGCGTCGACTGCCTCTCCAGCAAGGTACCAATCATCGGCATCCGCCGCCGATGTCCAAGACGAAGCCGGACCATCCAGTATACCAAGCCCTAGGCAGGAGGTCCGCTTCAAAATGGTAAGTCGATCATTCTAAAGCTTATAGTATAATTTTACAATCGGCATATTTTAACCCCTCTATTTCCAGGCTCAGGACTCTCCGGACAGTCTCTTCTCCTACAGCTTGAACCCCCAGAATGAAGACGAACGCCAAGGCCTCATCCAAGCAGACAGTCTGTTTTCTTTTGCGGTCGACATTCCCGATGAGGACGAAGAGGAGAGTTCGGTCCCAACCTTATCGGCAGAGATCAAATCCAAGCTGGAAGAGTTGCTTTCCTTGCTGCTACAAGATACGTCCCAGCTCATTCAGGATTCATCGGCAGCAAGGATTGTCTTCAAGGATATCCAAGATCATCTCCCTGCCGATATGGCGGAAGTCCTTCTCCAGGCAACCTTCCTCGACATCAAACAGATCCAGTATCAGAGGCTTCTGCGCCGCATTGCTGATAGGGCCACTCAAGCCAAGAGCGAGGAAGAGAAGCTTAAGTTTAAAAATATCGCCGATGAGAAGCACAAGAGCATCGGTCAAGCAGAAGTCTCTATCAACAACCTCGACCAAGAAGTCCTTCAGTTATCGGCAAAGAAAGAAGAATTATTAGCCGAATTACAGAAGGTTGAGGAGGCCTTGACCGCAGCCAACCAGAAGAAGACCCAACTATCCGATTCCATCAGGGTTCTACGGCAAGAAAGGGACCAGAACGCTCGACAAGCCATCCTGTGGAAAAAGAAGATCAAACCGATCGAGGGATCTGCTGACGCCGATGCCAAAGAGATGGATGAGATAGAGCAAATTCGCCTGCGTGCGATATCAGCCATCCACTCTTTGTAGTAATCTGTTTGTAGTATCGGCAAAAATGTAACTCTAACACTTCGATTTTGGCTCTTGTAATATAATGTTCATACGCTTTTACCGATGTATTATAATTTCTCTTTCATCGGCATTCAGCTGAGCACTATGCATCCACCCATATACTAGGGTAGTACCTCTTTAAGTATTTGCCGTTGATCGCTCTAGAGAACATAACTCCCTCGAGAGTTTCCAAAATATAAGCATTACCAGGAGCAGACTGCTTTATCCAATAAGGACCCTCCCAATTAGGGGACCATTTTCCAAATTTTAGAGCTCTTAGTCCCAATGGGTAAAATCAACTTCCAAACCAAATCGCCATCGGCAAACTCCTTTACCTTTACTTTCTTATCATACCATCTGGCAACCCTCTTCTTATTCTCTTCAATGCTAATCAATGCCCTCAACCGATGACCTGCTAAATCTTCTAACTCATCTTTCATCAGAGTAGCATAATCATCGGTCGTCAACTGATCTTGAAACGATAATCGCCTAGAACCAGTCTTGATTTCCCAAGGCAGGACAGTATCGTGTCCATAGACCAACTGATACGGCGAAACCTTGGTTGCACCATGACAAGCCATCCGATATGACCATAAAGCCTCGTTTAGCACCACATGCCACCTTCTAGGGTTTTCTTCAATCTTGCGCTTAATAAGCTTGATAACCCCCTTATTAGTAGCTTCAGCCTGACCATTAGCCTGAGCATAATAAGGAGAAGAGTTTAACACCTTGAAACCCATGCTAGCAGCAAACTCATCAAACTCTCCCGATGTGAACATAGTTCCCTGATCGGTAGTAATAGTCTGAGGAATACCAAATCGGTAAACAATGTGCTCTTTAACAAAATCCACCATGTTTGCCGATGTCACCTTCTTCAAAGGAATTGCTTCGACCCACTTAGTAAAGTAATCGGTAGCAACAAGTATGAAGTTGTGCCCCTTGCTCGATGGCGGATAAATTTGGCCGATAAGATCAATAGCCCATCCTCTGAACGGCCAAGGCTTAATTATAGGATTCATTGCCGATGCAGGTGCTCTTTGCACATTACCAAACTTCTGACAGTCCTGGCACCCTTTGAAATAATTGAAGCAATCTTCAAGGATTGTCGGCCAATAATATCCATTCAGCCTGATCATCCACTTCATTTTGAATGCCGATTGATGCGCTCCACATACACCCTCATGGATCTCGCCCATCAACTCTTTCGATTCCTCTTTGCCAAGACATCTAAGCAAAACTCCATCAATCGTCCGATAATACAACTCATCGTCGAGGAGCACATACTTAGTAGCTTGGAACCTTAGACGCCTTTCAACTTTCCTAGATGGATCCCTCAAGTAATCGACAATCTCTTTTTTCCAGTCATCGGCAACTGTTACCGATGTCGTGACTTCTTGAATTGGTTGATACCCTGAGGCATTCTGTGCTAACCGATTGGCCTCTTCATTATGCAACCTTGGGATGTGCTCAAGGCGATACTCTTTGAACTCCTTCAACAACTGCAAACACCGTTCATGGGCAGCAATCAAAACTTCACTTCGGCACTCATACGTCCCGATCAATTGGTTAATCACCAACATGGAATCACCGAAGATTTCAACAGCATCGACACGCACTTCCCTGAATAACTCCAACCCCTTGAGTAAAGCCTGGTACTCAGCCTGATTGTTTGTTGAAGTAGCAACAATCGGCAACGAGATCTCATACTTCTGTCCTCGAGGTGAAATCAAGAGAATACCGATACCTGCTCCATCCTTGCACGTAGACCCATCAAAGAATAAAGCCCAAGGAGCAATCTCAACAAAGCTCACCATATCGCAATGCTGAGTAACAAAATCGGCCATCACCTGACCCTTAACAGCCTTAGCCGATTCATACCTCAGGTCAAACTCAGACAATGCCAAAATCCACTTGCCGATTCGTCCACTCAAAATCGGCATTGACAGCATGTACTTGACCACATCATCTTTGCAGATAACAGTGCATTCAGCCGACAGTAAATAATGCCTCAATTTAATGCAAGAGAAATATAAACACAAGCACAATCTCTCTATGGCCGAATACCTGGTTTCAGCGTCCACCAACCTTCTACTCAGGTATTATATCACATGTTCCTTCCCTTCAAACTCTTGAATTAAGGCCGATCCGATAACGCCGTCATCGGCAGACAAATATAACCTGAAAGGCTTCCCATGTTGAGGTGGAACCAAGACTGGAGGATTCACCAAGTATTTCTTAATCTCCTCTAAGGCTGACTGCTGCTCTTCTTCCTATACAAACTCTTGATCGGCTTTCAATTTTAAGAGGGGGCTAAAGGATTTAATCTTACCAGACAAATTGGATATAAACCTTCTGATGAAATTAATCTTGCCGATCAAGGATTGCAACTCAGTCTTGTTCGTAGGAGCAACTACCTTGTCAATTGCATCAATAGACTTTCTACCGATTTCAATGCCTCTCTGATGCACCATGAAACCCAGAAACTGTCCTGCCGATACACCGAACGCACACTTGTTAGGATTCATTTTCAATCCATGCTCCCTTGTGCACTCCAATATCTTTCGCAAATCGGCAAGATGTTTCTTGAAGTCTCCAGACTTAACCACCACGTCATCGATGTAGATTTCAACTATTGTGCCGATATACTTATGAAAGATAAAATTCATTGCCCTCTGATAAGTAGCACCGGCATTCTTCAAGCCAAAAGTCATGAATACCCACTCAAATAAGCCAACGTGACCTGGACATCGGAAAGCAGTCTTGGATATGTCTTCTTCAGCCATGTATATTTGATTATACCCAGCATTACCATCCATGAAGCTAATAAGTTGATGTCCAGCAGCAGCATCGATGAGTAGATCGGCAACGGGCATCGGGTAACCATCCATCGGCGTGGCCTTGTTAAGGTTCCTGAAATCAATGCAAACACGAAGTTTTCCATTCTTTTTATACACAGGAACCACGTTAGAAATCCAATCGGCATATCGGCATTGCCGAATAAATCCAGCTTCGATTAACTTTGTAATCTCAGCCTTGATGTCGGGTAAAATAGTAGGATTGCATCGGCGCGTAGGCTGCCGATGTGGTTGGAAACCAGACTTGATGGGTAACCGATATTCAACTATCGATTGGTCCAAACCAGGCATCTCTGTATAATCCCAAGCAAAACAATCTTTATTCTCTTTCAATAAATCGGTTAACTGCTGCTTACATTGGGAATCTAACTTAGCACTAATAAAAGTAGCCTAGGTTTACTACCATCACCGATGTCAACCTCGAGTAAGTCATCGGCAGACGTGAAGCCCTGCCCCAGTTTTCCGTCATTGGCAAACCGATCCATCAAAACTCTTCTTCAACACCGACTGCTTGGATCGGCTTGATGCGGTAATCGACAACTTTAAGGAACTCTTTGTCCCAGGCTTCACCAGATATGCACCTGGTCTGCTCGTACGTCTCTAATTCTGCCGATGCGACGGTAGATGGAGCTTCACTTCGGACAACTTCAATTCTGTCCCCGATCCATTGTACCAAACTCTGATGCATAGTAGAAGGGATACAACAATTGGCATGGATCCAATCCCTTCCGAGGAGCAAGTTGTAAGTGCCTTTGCCGCTGATCACAAAGAACGTTGTCGGCAAAGTCTTACTGCCGATGGTTAAATCAACACATATGGCCCCCATAGCTGTTGACACGTTGCCTTCAAAGTCTTTGAGCTTCATGTCGGTCTTGACTAAGTCTTGGTCACCTTTGCCAAGCTTTCTGAACACGACATATGGCATTATATTGATCGACGCGCCACCATCCACCAGTATCTTGGTCATCGGCTGACCATCCACCTTGCCCTTAACAAACAGAGCCCTTAAGTGTTGCCTCTCATCATCGGCAGGCTTTTCAAAGATAGTCGTCATCGGATCCAGCACCAATTGCGCCATATCGGCAGTCTCTTCATCATCACTGACGGGTGCCATGAACTCCATCGGCAACATGACGACCATGTTTATATCTGCCGATGGATCCCTGTCCTTGCGCTTCGGCCTCCATTGCTTCTCCCTCGAGGATTCTGCATCGTCATACAGGTCATCACGGCGTTGGCGCTGAATCCTCCTCTTCTGGGTCCTGGTCAAACCCTTAGGGCACCACGGAGGAAGCTGGGTCTTCCAGACGGGCTGGTGCTGCGTTCCACCGCTTACATCGGCACTTCTTCCGATGTTGGGCTCTCTGGAGAATATCTCTTCATCGAGAACTCTAACATTGGCCATCTCCTCCAGCTCCTCCTGATCAACACGTCTGCCAAGCCGATCATGGGCACTGAGCTTGCCCCCCAGTCGGTCATGTGCCGATCTGTTCTCTCTGAGCGGCTTGGCGTACTTGGGTGCCTGATCATCAAAACAAGGTCTCTTACCTGACCGATCGGCAGCGTAGTACCCATTGCACTCCGGACAGTTATCGACAGTGGGCAATTTGATGCCCTCTTCCCAGCAGTGGATGAAGAAGGGACACCTCCAGTGGTCCTTGTGTCGAAGCCATTCCCGATGCTCCTCTTCTTCTTGCCGATACCGTTCTTCACGTGATTGCCGATGATCTCGCCTTGGCCGGCTGTGTGTGATCACAACTCCAGAAGCCCTGCTGGCGCTGTTGCCTTCATCGGCAATCTTCTTACCCTTTCTGTCATCGGCAAACCTTCTCGTGTGATGCCCAGGTACTTGGTGGTTTAGGGTCTATCGATGAGTTTCTCCTGGCAGCTTCCGATGTCAGCACTCTGGTTTTTTCACTGATTTCCACCATATTGTTTGGGAACAGGTACTGATCTATCTTCATCGGTTTCTGGACTTTAGAGTTTTCAAACTTAATACGCCCAGATTCGATCTCTGACTGCAACTGCTGCCTGAATACTTTGCAGTCATTGGTACTATGTGAGGTTGCATTATGCCACTTGCAGCACCTAATCTTCTCGAGCTCTTCGGCTGATGGAATTACTTGGTTGGGCGCCAACTTGATTCGCCCTTCTTGTAGCAACAAGTCAAACATCCTATCGGCCTTGGTGATGTCGAAGGTGAACCTTTTAGCCTCTTTTTGGCTGAACGGACAAGACACAGACTTCTTATCCTTTACCCATTCGGCTGCATCGACGTTCAGCTCTTCATCCGACCTAGAGTCTTCCTCTTTCCCGATGAAGGTCACCTTCTTGTTCCAAGTCTTCTTGGGTTCAAAGGTTTTGATATCCTGATCGGCAATCCTCTGCACCAGGTGACTTAGACTTTCAAATTCCTGGGACGCATATTTGTCCTTGATGTGCGGCGGTAATCCCTGAAAGGCCAAATCTGCCAATTGCCGATCATCAAGCACCAGACTGTAGCACTTGTTCTTCACATCCCGTAATCTCTGAACAAAGCCTTCTACCGATTCATCATTGCGTTGCCTCATTTTGACCAAATCGGTAAGCTTCTTCTCATGTATGCCAGCGAAGAAGTACTTGTGAAATTGCCTCTCTAGATCGGCCCATGTGATTATAGAGTTTGGGGGCAGTGATATGAACCATGTGAATGCCAATCCAGACAATGACGAAGAGAACAACCTCACCCTTAACTCCTCCCTGCTGGCAGCTTCCCCGCACTGGATAATGAAGCGGTTGATGTGCTCCATTGTTGAGGTGTCGTCTTGGCCGGAGAACTTGGTAAAATCGGGCACCTTGTACCGATTTGGAAGAGGAATCAAGTCATATGCAGGAGGATACGGAGTCCGATAAGAGTACGTATTAAACTTGGGTTTGATGCCGAATTGTTCTTTCAAAACTTCGGCAATCTTACCGACCCAATATGCGTCATGCTCTTGCCGACTCATTGGCTGGTTGTTGACTGGTGGAGCCGGCTGACGCGCCTCTTGAAGATGATGTGGAGTAGTCGCGGGCGCGGCACCAGTCATCTGAACACTATGCATCGGTTGACTTACCGATAGATAGTTTTGCACACTTGGCGGATTAGGCTGAATGGTCGCATTCATCGGTTGTTGTACCGATGGTCCGCTTTGAGCGTACATTGGGCCTCCATAATGATACGCCAACATGCCAGATTGTTGAGTCGGCGGCTGGTTGACCCATCCAGGATTATGAATCATCGGCATATGGCTTACCGATGGCTGATAGCTGACTGGAGCATGCGGCTCTTGTATTCTGGAGCAGTCAATCACCAGATTACCTTGGGGAGTCGGCACTCCAGCCTGTGAATTTGCCACCAGAGATTGACTGCCGGTGGTTATAATATGTTGCATCGGCACCGAGCTTGCCGATGGTGGCATCAGAGGTATCTTAGGGATCATCTGAAAATCTTCCGATGACACTTGCATGGTTGGAGCAGGCGCAGAGTTGTGCATTATGGGGCCATCGGCTGTGATGGCGTTGCCGATGCCATAGAGTTCTTCCAAGCTGAACTGTCTCCCTGCACCAGATTAGAACCAGCATATAGACTCGGAGGCATACCGTATCCCCATCAGTTAGCAGGGGCTGGTCCTGAAGTTGCCGACGCAGCTGGATCTGGGTTGAGCTTGGTGACGCCGCCAGCGTTCGGTCTTGGTGATGTAGCCACATCGGCAGACGGTTCCACAGGGGTGGAAGGCGTTATTGGGGCTGCCGATGGGCTCGTAGATGCCAACCCAGGTTGATGGTACGCTGGACCGACATATCGTGGTGCATGCCCTTCTTTGAATGATTGTGTAACAGCATTGTAGACAGTATTGGACAACACATTGGAGTGGCTAATTAACGCTTGACTCACAGCGGCATTAACCATCTCCTGTAGCTTACCAGGATTGGCGTCGTACGTGACCTGTCGTGGCAACGGCGGGTCTTGCTTCTGGATCGCTTCGCCGCTCCTGCTGAGGCTGAAGGACTTGAGATACAACTGCTTGTATTCCTCCATAGCCCGCTCCATGGCCTGTTTCTGATCATCTTTCAGATCGGCCTCAGAGACTTCAATGACATTCCTCTGGTTGACGTCGGCGTGATCACCCATGATAGATGTGTAGATTTGTATAATAGAGTCCCACCGAGCGTGCCAAAAGAGGTGTTGACACAAAAAGCGTCAGGATCTGCGAACACCTCGGGCTATTACCCAAAGCTCGGTATTCCGGAGGCGTGCCAGTCGATTTGACCAATCAATCGACAAGGATGATAACTAGAACAAAACTGAACGAGACAACAGCGATGCGCCCGGACGTCAAGGCTCAGATTGATCAAGGATAACTAGAACAAGATCCAATCCAGACAACGGCGATGCGCCCGGATGCTGGGATTGAGGCTTGATCAGGATAACTAGAGCAGAGCTGAACGAGGCAAACATCGATGCGCCCGGAATGCCAAAGCTCAGAGGTACTCCCACGCGGAACTCGCAAGGATTTGACGGAGATCAAGGTGATGCAGCCCGTCGAAGCTTGAAAGAACTCGTTGATAACTACAGCTAATGCAGTAAAAGGTAAATTGCGATAAAAAGTAGAATAAGATAAAATTGGTTTGTTTTTGATTGGACTGATTGTCTTTTTCGTAGCCCTCGGGCACATATTTATACTCCCGCATGGAGAGTTGTACAAAGACACGACACGTATCCTTCCTAAAACAAACTCCTAATTTTAAGGAAACTGACTCACACAGGAGTCGGATCTAAAACAATAATATTTATTTCCCTAAACAAACACGCCTATTTTAAAGGAAAATAAACGACTCATGCAAGAGCCGGACTCAAACTACTATAATAATAATACTGGTACAAAATACCAGTTTCCTTATACTCCTCTTCGATGGAAACTTTCCATCGGCAGATCCCTCCAATCCGCGACTTTCTTCTCTGGCCACCTGTAGTCCTCTGACACCAAGCGTTAAGTCACGCCCATCGGCATCGGCAATACTTTCCCGATCGGCAATCGGCAACATCCCCTCATCGACAATCTTGCACTGATGATTTGTCTTCAATCTATCAGCGATCGGCAACCACTCCACCGACACTCGGCATCAGCTTCTCATTGGCATTCGCTCATCGGCAATCGGCAGTGTCCCCTTATCGGCAATCGGCATTTAACTTGAGCTACTCGGCTTCACCAATCAACCTTCGTCGGCAAGGACCCAGCCTCCATCGGTAATACACTTGGCATTCTCGCAGCACTCTCATCGACAATACTGGCTCACAATTTCCCGATGCCGATAGAAAACAGCTGCTGACCAGTCAAGCCTTAGCTCATTTGACACGTGCTGAAAAACGGTGTCAACAGAACCGGTAGTGAAGCTCATCATCACTGCTGGTTCGTTGCTTGAACCGGCAGTGAGGCCTCTCTGACTATTCACTACCGGTTCAAGCCACGAACCGCATGTGATGATGAGCTTCACTGCCAGTTCGTGGTTTAAACCGCATGTGATGTACCTGGACACTGATTTTTTTGATTTTTGTAAACAACCTCGGATGGAAAAACTTCCTAAAGAAAAGTTGTAGATCTCGAAAAGTTATGAAACTTTGTAGTTTACAACCTTTTCATTTGAAATCATCTTGTCATCGAAAACTATGTTTGAATTTGTCAAATTTGAAATTCAATTTTTTGTAAACGACCTCGGATGGAAAAACTTGCTAAATAAAAGTTGTAGATCTAAAAAAGTTATGAAACTTTGTAGTTTACAACTTTTTCATTTGAATTCGTTTAGTGGCACAAACAATCAATTTACACCCGGTTTAGTATAGAATGTGGTGAACTAAAACCGAATCTAGACACAAGTGAATCATGGGCGAAGTGGTAGAGGAGCTATTGCAGGAGGGTGAGGTCTCGGATTCGAATCTCTGCCGGAGCATAGTTCGTGATTTTACGCGAAAAAAGAAATGGGCGGATGACTAGTGAGCCTCTCCCACATTTAAATCTTTTTTTCTATTTTAAAAACCCGATTTCTAGACCACCCTATCACTGTCAATGATGTGATCAGCTCATCACTTCCGAGTTGCTTATGCTGGTTCAAAAACCGTTAGTGAAAAGGGTTAGTGAAAGGGGTTATGTGATCAGCTCATCACTGTCGAGTTGCTTATGCCGATTCAAAAACCGCCATTAAAAGAGGGTTTTGAACCAGCAATGATGTCCTTCTCTGTACTAGTGATAGTGATAGTAATCACACACATGTAAGCTCTTAGATAGAAATCCTTATCTGCATACCCCGCTAAGAAATTGGCGGTTGATGTGTATGTACCCTGCTACTTCTACACGTATCTAAGTTGTTACATCAAGCAGAACTGAGGCAAATCTTATTCAATTTAGTTGTTTCATATGCAGCATAACAGTTTGGTACACTGTAGCATTATTACTTAATCTTATGAAACGATATTTATTCAGCTTACTGA
Source organism: Microstegium vimineum (assembly GCA_022036555.1). NCBI lineage: Eukaryota > Viridiplantae > Streptophyta > Magnoliopsida > Poales > Poaceae > Microstegium > Microstegium vimineum. Next base: position 19,349,691 of record CM039132.1, on the reverse strand, counting down.
AACTGAGAACTAAAATACATAATTCAAACTAATTTCTCTAAAAATAAAAGAAACCAGTACAATGTTATTGACTTGACCTAGACAAAGGAATAGCAAGCAATAATTCAATGTTTTTGTTTGTGAGACAAATGTAAGTCACAGAGAATCTTATACACCCTCAAGTATGTTGGATTCGTTTTGGTTTCCTTATATGTGAGTAGGTGTAGCATGATGTTCTTCCTCATTTCAAACGCATGCTGCCAGATTTTGTACACATATAGTTAAATTCTATGTAGATGCAAAAAGGGAAATCGTGTAGAAAGAATACTCACATTGAAATGGGTGTTCTATTCTTTTGACATTTGACACACACATGGCAGGTAGAACAAAATATGACTTCCCGAGGAAGCTTTAAAATGCTACTATTATATATATTAGAATATAAAAGAAGATGGTTCCATTGCAAAAGTAGTGACCGATAAATTGGCATGCATTTGCATCATAATCTCCATCATTTGTCCCTGCATAGGTATCAGTTCCTCAGCAGTCATAGGTGCTGGTGGGGGTGGGGGTGGTGCGTTCACATTCCTGTTGTGACGAGTCATCTGTATTCCAAAACGCAATAACTATGTTTAGAAACATTGCATATATCATCAAAATCATATTATAGGTGTATCTGAATTTTTCTGGACAAGATTCTCACACAGCACATGTAACACACTAAATTTCCGAATTCTAATCTTTTGCTTAGGTTTTCAGTGGTGTCTTGGTTAGAAGCATTTAACTCTGTTTAATAACCTAAACTAATCGTAGCGCTTATTAACCAATAGTTGCTGCATTCATGCTACCGCATTGACTTTACACATTTATTATATGTACATGGATATTTTACAAATTTACATTGTTAAACCAACAAACATTGATAGGTTGTTACTAAGCCTATATTAGTTATTATTTGTGTGCAGCCAATTATAAAATATTATAAAATATTAAAGTTGATCCCGGCAAAATAGTTTAATAAACCAAATAATAGTTAAACCAATTAATAGTTTATTAAAACAGTTTCTAAACCATGTTTTTGCAAGCACTGAAAATGACATACAAAATGTTGAGGAATATGAAGTTGATCCAGGCACAACAGCAATTTAATAAGCTTTCTGTGAACAAAATTACTCTAAATTAGCACAATATATAATCAGTTTCAGAACTTATCTGTTTAGAACTTGCTTATAGAAAAGCCATTTTCAAAGCTAGACTCAACTATTGATGTAGTAATATGAGTTGCAGAGACCAGAAATGTGAGAGAAATCCAAATTCCCAGTAACCCAATGGTAGATTTTGAAAACATCAATTTAAAAGAACAGGTTAGTTTCAATCAAAAAAGACAAACACTGTGCTATATAAGTTTAATGTATCACTTAAAAGACTAAATTAGCTATGCCCAACAAATCACTTAAGACTAAATGCAAGTTTGTCATGGCACAACAATAATAAGCCTTTTGTGAAAAAATAACTCTAAATATGAACAATATATAATCAATTTCTAGAACTTATCTGTTTAGGTCATTTTCATTGATTGACTCAACTTTTGATGTAGTAATCTGAGTAGCGGATACCTGTTGACACAAAAAGCGTCAGATCTGCGAACACCTTGGGCTTATACCCGAATTCGATATCCAAGGTGTGCCAGTCAATTTGACCAGTTAATCGACAAGGACGATAACTATAACAACGTTGAACGAGACGATAGCGATACGCCCGGACGCCAAAGCTCAGATTGCTCAAAACGCGGAACTCGCAAGGTTGACGGAGGTCTTGTAGATGCAGCCCGTCAAAACTTGTAAGAACTCGTAGATAAGCTAGAACTAATGCGGTTAGAATTGTTGGAAAAGTAGATAAAAATAATAGATTTGTTTGTTTGATTGTATATATGATCTCATCTACACCACCCCTCGGTACATATTTATACCCCGACCAGGGGAGTTGTAAGCAGACATGAGCAGACACGACTCTAACTTTCCTAAACAAAACTCCTATTTTAAAGGAAAGAAATGACTCGTACAAGAGTCGGACTCAAACTATAATAATACTGGAATAAAATCACCAACTTCCTTATTCGTTTTCTTTACGATGAAACTTTCCATCGGCGGACTCCTTTCCATAAATGGCTTCTTTCCGCTTCTATCAACAGCTTCCTGTTCCTATCGGCAATCGTCCCTCTATCAGCAACAGGCTTTGGCTCTCATCGGCAATGCTTTCTTGCCTTCATCAACAGCATCTTCTCTACTCTCATCGGCAATCTGACCGGTAATATCCCGATGCCGATAAGGAACGACAACTAGCCTTTTGCCGATCGACACAATCCTTAGATTATATTGACACGTGCCGAAAAACGGTGTCAACACATGCCCCCCAATTTTGGAGTATAAAATATCTTATGCACCGAAATTTCCTCTACTGCAATCCTCTCTTCCAAGATGCCTGCACCACTTCCTTGACTATTTCACGCAAGCATTGCAAGTTACCAACAGAACCCCACAACTGTAGCGTGAACAGTTACAAGCCACTCTCACAACCCCTCGACTTGTATCAAACATTTCCTTTTGTAGCCAACAAATCATCGGCAGCTGCTCCTAGTGCACAAACTCTTCACGCTCAGCCTACCGATGCCCCCCAAGTGCAACAACTGAAACACCAGGGCTCATCAAGCACTGCTCCCAGACCAAAATGCCCAAGGCCATCGACTCTAGTTATGCCATCGGCAACATATTGACATCTTCCGATGAATCCCCATCTTTGTGTTTTGGCCTCCATCGCTTGTCTGAAGATTTCCCTCTGCAAGGATTTTCATCGTGACAAAAATCTTCTTGGCGCTCGCGCTGCATCCTCCTTCTTTGAGTCTTTGTAAGACCCTTGGGGCACGATTGAGGGAGCCTGGTTTTCCAAACAGGCTGATACTGTTTTTTGCCTGAATCTGGATGACCCCGTATATTCGGATTCCTATAAAGTATATCTTCGTCGGGTACCCTTGCATTGGCCATCCCTTCAAGCTCCTCTTGGTTCCTTGGAAAATAATGGCCATGCTTGCAAAGTCTATCATGCACGCTGATCTTGTCCCCCAGCCGATCATGCACCGATTTTCTTTCTCTGATCGGCTTATCATAGTTTGATGTTCGATCACCCAAACGGAACCTCTCTTCTGACAAATCGGCAGGATAGTATCCGTTACACTTGGGACAATCATCGGCAGTGGGCAGCTTGATGCCTTGCTCCCAACAATGAATAAAGAACGGACATTTCCAATGATCTTTATGCCGATGCCACTCCTTTCGGCGCCTTTCTTCTTCTTGCTGTCGATGTTGATCCTCATGCCAACGCCAATCTTGTCGTGGCTGTCTATGCGTGATTACAACGCCATATGGTGCGTGCCGACGATGTCTCTTGGCGCTGCTGCTTTCACTAGCAATCCTCTTACCCTTTCTGCTATCGGCAAGCCCCTGCATGGTTATTTGGTGCTTAGGATCCACCGATGCACTTTCTCTGACAGCCTCCGACGTTAGCACTTCAGCTTTTCCATCCACCATATTATTTGGAAACGGATGTTGGTCAATCTTCATCGGCTTCTGAGCTTTAGAATTATCAAACTTAATCTCCCAGACACGATCTCTGATTGTAACTGCTTCCTGAAGACTTTACAATCATTTGTACTGTGTGAAGTTGCATTATGCCATTTGCAGTACTTCATCTTCTTAAGTTCTTTGGCCGATGGAATCACATGATTGGGTGACAACTTAATTCGTCCCTCCTGAAGCAATAAGTCAAATATTCTATCGGCCTTGGTAACATCAAAGGCAAACCTTTCAGCCTCTTTTTTGACCAAACGGACAGGATATTGGCTTTTTGTTCTTTACCCATTTAGCTAGACCGATACTCGGTTCCTCGTCTGAATCTGAATCTTCTATTTTCTTAGTCAAAGACACCTCTTTATCCCAATTTTCTCTAGGCTCAAAAACCTTGGTGTCTTGATCTGCAACCCTTTGCACAAGATGGCTCAAACTTTCAAACTCTTGAGACGCGTATTTGTCCCTGATGTGCGGTAGCAACCCCTGGAAAGCCAAATCCGCCAATTGCCGATCATCAAGTACCAAGCTATAGCACTTGTTCTTCACGTCTCGCAGTCTTTGCACGAAGCTTTCTACCGATTCATCATTTCGTTGCTTTATCTTAATCAAATTGGTAATCTTCTTTTCATGCACACAAGCAAAAAAATATTTGTGGAATTGTTTTTCTAGATCGGCCCAAGTGACAACAGAATTCAGAGGCATTGAGATAAACCACGTAAATGCCGACCTAGATAATGACGACGAGAATAATCTAACCTTCAGCTCATCTCTACTGGCTGCTTCCCTACATTGGATAATGAATCGGTTAATGTGCTCCATTGTTGATATATCATCTTGACCAGAAAACTTGGTGAAATCTGACACTTTGTACCGATTTGGGAAGGGGATTAAATCATAAGCTAGAGGGTACTGAGTCCGATAAGAATAAGTATTAACCTTAGGCTTGATTCAGAACTGCTCTTTCATTATTCTAGCAATCTTATCGGTCCAATATGCATCTTGATCTTGCCGATGCACAGGATCGTTGTTAATTGGCTGAGCCGGTTGACATACTTTGTCATGTCTTTGTGATGAATAGGCCGGAGCAATCGGCACATTTGCGGCACCAATCTGTTGAATATTATGCATCGACTGATTTGCCGATGGGCAATTCTGAACGCCCACTGGGATGTATTGTGGCATTATATTCATCGGTTGATATGCTGATGTCTCATTGTGAGCGTTCGCTTAAGGGTATTGCGGCGAAATACCACTTATCGGCTGGGGTGCCGATATCTCACTCTGCAGACTCGCTGGCGGATGATACTGCAGAGCTCTTGTCACTTGGTATCCAGGTTGCATTACTTGTTGCTGAATCGGCAATTGACCGATCCAACTTACATTAGATGCCATCGACATATGACTTGCCGATGGTTGATAACCAGCTGGCGCTTGCTGCTCTTGTACCCTTGAAGAATCGTCTTGATTTGCAGGTACCACAGCTTGAGGAGCCATTGCCGATACGGGTTGGTTCCCAATTGCAATGTCTTGCTGCATCAGCCAAGAATTTACCGATAGCTTCGCGTAGGGTACTTCGTGTATCGCTATCTGAAACCCTCCTGACGACAACTGCATATTTGAAGGCGTTGTAGTATAATGCGTCACCGAGATCATCGGCTGTACGGGCGCTACTGATGTCATGGGAGCCTTCCATGTTGCGTCTTGCCTTGGGGACAATCTAGCTTAGCAGCAGATGAATCCGGAGGCATACCGTATCCCCACCAGCTGGCGGGAGTTGGTTGACTCTTCATTGCAGGTCCTGACATCGCCGATGCCACCATATCTGTATTCAATCGAGTAGCACTTACAGGGCTCGATCTTGGCGACGTAGCCTCATCGGCAGTCGGATCCACAGGTTGGGAAGATAATATGAGAGCCGCCGATTGGGTTGTAGCAGATGCCTATCCAGGTTGATGATACGCTAGACCAACATACCGGGGTGCCTGTCCTTCTTTGAAAGATTGCATAACAACATTGTATACGGTATTGGACAGCACATTGGAGTGGCTAATCAATGCCTGATTTAATGCAGAATTAACCATCTCTTGCAATTTACCCGGATTGGCGTCGAAAGTGATCTGCTATGGCAGCGGCGGATCTTGCTTCTGGACTGCTTCGCTGCTCCTATTTAGGCTGAAGGATTTCAGATATAACTGCTTGTACTCCTCTATAGCCTGCTCCATAGCCTGCTTCTGATCATCTTTCAGATTCGCTTCGGAGACTTCGATGACATTGCTTGGATTGATCCCAGTATTTTCCATAATCAGCTTTGGACTGTGATCAACAGACGTATTACGGGTCCCACCGGGTGTGCCAAAAGAGGTGTTGACACAAAAAGCGTCAGATCTGCGAACACCTCGGGCTTATACCCGAATTCGATATCCATGGTGTGCCAGTCGATTTGACCAGTTAATCGACAAGGACGATAACTAGAACAACGTTGAACGAGACGACAGCGATACGCCCGGACGTCAAAGTTCAGATTGCTCAAAATGCGGAACTCGCAAGGTTGACGGAGGTCTCGTAGATGCAGCCCGTCGAAACTTGTAAGAACTCGTAGATAAGCTAGAACTAATACGATGAAAGTAGAATTGCTGGAAAAGTAGATAAAAATAATAGATTTGTTTGATTAATTGTATATATGATCTGATCTACACCACCCCTCGGTATATATTTATACCCCGACCAAGGGAGTTGTAAGTAGACACTAGCAGACACGACTCTAACTTTCCTAAACAAAACTCATATTTTAAAGGAAATAAATGACTCGTGCAAAAGTCAGACTCAAACTATAATAATACTGGAATAAAATCACCAGCTTCCTTATTCGTCTTCTTTACGATGAAACTTTCCATCGGCGGACTCCTTTCCATAAACGGCTCCTTTCCGCTTCTATCGGCAGCTTCCTGTTCCTATCGGCAGTCGTCCCTCTATCAGCAACAGGCTTTGGCTCTCATCGGCAATGCTTTTTTGCCTTCATCAGCAACATCTTCTCTACTCTCAGCGACAATCTGACCGGTAATATCCCGATGCCGATAAGGAACGGCAACTAGCCTTTTGCCGATCGGCACAATCATTAGATCATATTGACACGTGCCGAAAAACGGTGTCAACAATACCACAAATGTGAGAGAAGTCCAATTTCCCAGGAAGACCTTACTCATCTACCATCAAATCTATGAGAGCATCAATTAAAAATACCAGTTAGTCTTAATCAACCACTTATATTATTACAGTAGCAATGTGAGTGGCAAAGACCACAAATGAGAGAGAAATCCAAATAACCAACAACCCGATGAGCAATACCAGCATATCTCTGAGAGCGTAAATAAAAAAAAGACATGTTAGTTTCAATCAAAAAAGACCAACACTGTGTTATATAAGCCTATATAATTTTAATGTATCACTTAATAGACTAAATTAGCTATTTGTAAGCAGCCAATTACAAAATAGTATCAAAAATTAAGTTTGATCCTTGCACGGTTACTACTACAACTCTAGCAATGCTTACATAATCTAGAGTGCAAAAACAATCAAACAAAGTTAGCCATGGGATATCATAAGGTTTTAATATATGAACATTAGGTCAAGGAACTGTAATGTTTCAAAGCCTTGTGGGACCAATCATGCAACACAGAGCACAACCTTGTGGGAGACACAATTCATGTATGCTTAGATCTATAAACAAAGTGCTCCTTTTATTCAAAGAATAGGTCAATAAATGATTCTTATCTTTTTATTTGCATGTGGCCATTCACACCACACATCCGTTGGTGAGCTCGTCATTCACGCCATCTAAACATGAAAAGTCATATAAGATACTCCCTCTATCCCAAAAAGGAGGTCGTTATGGGATGCGTGCCGGTCAAACTTTCTCAACTTTGACTAAGTTTGTAGAAATTACGTGCAACATTTATATCTCTAAATAAATTTGTTAAAAAACTAGACTTAAAGATCTTTCCGATGATACTAATTATTTAGCATAATTATTTATATATTTTAATATATAATTGCTGGCATTTTGAAAACGTTGACTTCTCGGGAAGCGAGAATGACATCTATTTAGGGACGGAGGGAGTATAAGATAAGAGAAAAAGCTTAAGTAAAAAAATTTATGGTAAATATCCTCTGCGGCTTAATCTGAATATGTTCTGTCTAATTTAGGTGTTCTTATAACTATGCTAACAATAGGAAAAGTGGTCTTGCATGTGTATGAAGATCAAACCATAACTATCAGGGTTAGGCACCATTTCAGGTTAATAGTGAGACTCTTTTCTGACCAAAGTAACAGGATGCAGTAGCGTGAGGGAATGCAAAGCATACATCCCTCATTCAGAGACCCAACACCTTAAAAATACAGTGCCACCCCAGTACAGAAATGAACTCACAAATTATAAAAGTAGCATAATCTCCTATCTAAACCATAATTGTACTTATATGCTGAAAATCGTAGACACATATTCAGACACATAGGACCCAGATCCACGAACATGCACTAGATCCAGACATATAGGGCCTAGATACACCAACAAACACTAGATCCAGACACATAAGTCCTAGATCCACGAACCATGAACTAGAAAACGCAGGCACACAGACCCGTATCAAGGTACAAGCACTAGATCTAGTGGACACAGGTCGGACCAAAAAGTAAAACAAACACTAGATCATGATAGAACACACATATCTTTAATAGTTAGGGTTTGAGAAGTGGGAAATGGCTCGTATTTGTTTTGAAGACGCCACCAGTAAAGAAAAACCTAATCTAGATCAGATCCAAATGCACGTAGGGTTTAGGGTTAGGGTTTGAAATGGGTAGTTGTACCAGGTGGCTTATCGGCGCCGTGAAGTCGTCTTATCGTATTTGGCGACGCCGGGATCTGAGGGGGTGTGCGCCGGGGACTAGGATTGAAGCTGGGTTAGGCTCTCCAGTCTCCACAACAAGCCTCGTTGCCGTCGGAAGAGGCGCGGATGCCGAGATGTCGGGCCCCGCAGATCTGGCCGTCGGTGCGAGCTCAGCGAAATGGAGTAGATAAACTTCGTGGAAGAGACGGTGTGTGGAGGATGCGAGGAAGAAAAATTGGTGGAAGGACGCAGGAAGAGGATAAGGTGAATCCACGGGCGGATGCCGTGTCGCGTGGTTTCAGAGCCGCATGGCCGCGCAAATCTGGGTGGGCGGCGGCGCCACCGCGCCGCGTTGCGCTCGCCATGGCAGCGGTGGAGGGATGTCCGTGGGTGGGTAGGTGGCCGGCTAAGGAAGACGAGTGGGCGGATGAAGACGAGTGGGTGTTGTTAGCTTCGAGAGGGTGCGTTAGCGGTGGGTTAGCGGATAAGGCCTGAGTATGGCAATTTTGCATCCAGGTCCTCCATTTTCATGTGAATCAACTCTCAGACTCTTCATTCTCTCAGTTATTGTTTCAAAAAAAACTTCACGTTTTAACGGAAATAACCCACACTACATTTCTCTTATGGGCCGACCAACTTCCACTTACTAGGCTTAATGGGCCGAAAACTATTGGGTTTTTTTAGTGTAACTATTATTTGTCATATTTTCTTCTTATCTATTATTTGTTTCATATCTATTATTTTTCTTATTTATAGGTTTTTTAAATTTGATGTAGCTTTAAAATTTGGTAGGAATTCAACAGAAATCATATATATATATGAATGGATTTACAAAAAAACCATGTTTTAGTATTAATTTTTAGTGGTATATTTACTATGTTGTTAACTATAAATATGGAAATCAAATAAAAATTCAATAATAGAAAATCGACTGTAATCATAACTCTTAATTCCACATATTTACTATGTTGTGCTAATAGTATCTTAGCTTTTTACAGGTATTGTTTATAGATACACCAAAGCCAATCACTAAGAGGGTACCTTTTGGGGATCTTACAAATACACTCCATGGAGGTATATAATCTTTGACAACATTGATACATTTTTTAGTTCATATGTTCCCAACTCAACATAAAATTTTATTGAAGGTAATGAGAAGAAGAGGCAAAGGGACCGAGAACAGGTCCCTCCATTGTCAACAGAAAATAATAGCAAATTCTCCTACAACAATCGTGGTGACCAACATATGATGAATAGCCAAGGTCATGTTGATCTTGATAACGATATGGAGACCCGTTCACTAGGTATGGTGTCTTGTGTAGTATCACTTTATCCATCATACGTTCGATTGTAAAGTAATTGTACCCTATTTTTTCGTGCAAAAGGAATCAATTAGTATTGTATATGTTTGTAACCATTTATTATGATTAAACTTGCAGATGGAGATACAATAAAAAAATAGATGGATGAAAATAGTGATGGGCTTCATAGGACATCAGCGTACAATAGTTGTTTGGACCAGATAACAGGTTTCTAAGAATGCTCTTCAAAAGTATTAATTGTAGTCCTTAATATAAGACAATATTTGTATTAGATTTATTATATAATGGTTTATTTTGTATTCTATCGTTATACTTGTATAGATGGACTGGTATCAGAAGCGAACCCTATTAGCATATGTCCACAAGAGAGTAGTCGTGCCCGTGATAGAGCACGATACTATGCAATGACTACTGAGGATAGGGCACTACGGAATAAATGACGGCGTGAATTGTATGTAGCGCATAAAGAGTCATCTAGCCTGGGTGCTAAACTACCACTGAATCCAGATGAGACTATCCAGACAACAGATTGTTAAATAATGATTTATGTCTTGAGAAAATATTGTGATAGATGATGTATGGTACTTTTACTTATTAATCAATTATAAATTCATTTTTAGATTCCACTGTCTCTAAAACTATTGAAGTTCCTCATGATAATGACAACAATTTACTTGATATGGATATCAACAATGACATTGAAACGTGTAAGTCTTTATTGAATCGTGGCTTTTTCTATTTACAAGATTTCATGGATATATAGTATTGAATTATTGTGTTTGATTGTTGGATTATTATAACATGACTTCCGTACCTTTTTATTATTGCGTAGGTGATTTAAATAAATCTCCTTCTACACAATGTATTATTCAATGTGTAAACGACCGTAGACGTGAAGCAGGAAGAGCACGAAAGGCAACAATCTCTCCTGAACAAAAGGCACAACTAAATAAGAGGCGGTGTGAGTTGTATGTGGCAAAAACTGCACACAATAATACTGCAAGAAAACTGTTAGTAACCACAAGACAACAAGCTATCATAAAAAAATGCTAATAAAAAATACAAAACAATGATGATAGAACACCAAGCGAACAACTTACACCCGGACTCAATCGCCATAGAGAGCCCTCACTTTAACGCTCAGCTTATTTTCCCTTCTACACCTCAATCGCCTAAACTGGCTTCTCAAGATTTTGAAGTACCTGAGATGATGGGCACGCCTATTGATATCACGCCATCTATAGTTCAAAGTGAGGAAGTTGGTGCCCCTGAATTAGTTGAGGCACATACCACACATAGGCATCGAGTGACCGCTGGAGAGAGAAATGCACTTGTATCACGTCGCAACCGGGCTTTTGAAGCAAACATTGCAAGAAGGACCAGAGGTTGTGCAAAAGAGAATTACAACGATTCTAATGATCCGACTCAACTAAGTGTAATTTACAACGGTAATTCAAATGCACATATATGTTGATGATACTTTCTCCTTCGTTCTTCTGCTTCAAAAATTCATATTTTTTACTGCAGATGGTGTCACCCAAGAACCTCCGGGTCGATTATCTAACAATTGCATAGGTACACAGACACAACCGTCTGTAGTTGAAGATGCATATTCAATGCCTCCAAATATTGATCAAGCTCATACACCAGACGATATGCCCAAAGATGGTATTTTCACTACTAGATTCTTCTTTTTTCTGTTTTATGTGTCGTTATGTTCTCATAATACATGTGGTCGTGTCGTACAGATTATGATGAGAATGTCATATTTGAGGATGACGACGAGGAGGAGGAGGCTTACTTTTTTGCTGGACAAGGTACTCCTCCGAATAGTAAAATCATTTTTCATCATCTGCGTTCCAACGCATGACACCATAACAATTTTGTAGAAGACCATGAAGAGGAGGTCGAGGGAGAATAAAACAATGTCACAGATGAGCAAGAGAACTGTGATTCTGATGTCCTAGATCCATTTGATAGAGTCTATGATAATGTCCCATCAGAGTCGCACATGCTATCACCATTGTCGAACTACGAGTATTGTAACGCAAAGAAATTTGAGAGTGAACCTCTTAGATTCTGTTGTCGTGGTGGAAAGATTCATCTTGCTACACCTGACACACCACCAGAACTCATGAGGCTGTGGTCAAGCTCGGATGCTGATACTAGGCACTTTCATGCAAACATCAGATATTTCAATGGTCATTTCACGTTCACTTCACTCTATTACCATCTAGATCGTGTGACCACTAATATGAAAATTTGTGGTGTCTACACATTCTGTGCCCATGGCCAGATTTACCATAACATGCGATCCTTTGGTAAGGAGGATGGTGTTGAGAAGAGACACCTCGAGCTTTATTTTTACGACGATGATCCTTCCCTCGAGAATCGGATGAGAAAGTGCCATAAGCAATGCACCAAAAAAGACAAAGAAGTTATAGAGAAATTGGTTAGTATCTTAAATGGGAATCCATACTCTTAATGTAACGATCCACGATTTCCTCGAAGGGAAATCCACAGATTAGAACATAATGTGATAGTCCCAGGAATACCAAGCTATCACATTGTTATTATACAGTTGATACCATAGTCATACATCGTAGATTACAAGTTTACAAGTATTACAACTTAGAGATTAACACCCTGCTACAACACGATACTAGCAGAAGACGCACGCGAGACGATATCGGAGTAGAAGCAACGCGCCAGTGGGTGAAGGCTCCTCCTTCACAGGCAACCTTGAGCGTAGGACAAGACCACCTAAACCTCCAGATCCTTGCTGTTGTTGTCGAAGATGGCATCCCAAACCTGCTAAATAACTTTCAGTACGATTTGTACTGGCCACTGGCTCCCACCCTATGTTTTTGCGCTCGCTTTGTGGAAAGTGGTATGCAAGGGGTAGAGAATAGAATCTATATCTGGCTGTGGTTTTCCTATGCAAGTTTATTATTAAGTAGTATAATAATATAGTAGTAAGTTGTATATCAAGTTTTACCACGTTTCCCACACATCCATCCCATCAACACACATCTCACCACACACTCTCATGCTCTCTAGGCAACAAGGACAACTCCCTCCCGTCCTTGTCTCAGCGGCTCACAGCCAGATCCTACAAAACCCAGAGGGGAGAAAAGAAGTGACTCATCTCTCTAAAGCAAGTGAGGCGTAGGTCATGAGAAGTCTATAACCGGGGACACGACTATATGTATAGATCAATCAACTCTGCAGAGTGTGTACACCTGTACCCACAAGATCGCCATCATCGACGTTGCGCAACGCCTAGGCTGATAACGGGCTATCTCTCGATCCGGAATGACACCATCCTGCCACTCAGCCCTAGGGCTCCCCGGCGCACTGGCAAACTGAGACTGGGAGACGCATCACCTGGCCACCGTGGTACTGCGCATCTAGGATGGTATGGCCCCAATGCCGGCACCACCCACCCTATCACCTCACAACCTGGCAGTAATGGCATCGCCCAAACCAATCGACATCCGCACCCCCCCCATTCAGGGACGAGTGGTCTGCATGAATAAAGCTCATGGTTCCGATTCCCTTGTTATTCCAGATCCTAGGTGGGATCAGACAGGTCATCTCCTCAATCGGGGTCCTCCCCGTGCCATCATAGCACCTCTATCCCGAGGCTCGCCCCGGGATATCCTCAAAAACACATGTACCCACCACAGGTACCTCACATGGGGATGCCCAGGTCGCACCCCTGGCAAGACTCGTCCCCCGAACTCGTCGTAGAACCTGTTCGATCGACTCGACCCTCACCACACACCCAAGACACACGCCAAGATCTCCCCTGTTATTATCATTATATCGGCACACAGTTCCTAGCCACTCATAAACAATCCTGCACTCAGCATGATATCAATGACATAATGCAAAGTAGAAGTATCAAGTAAGTAAAGTGGGTGTCTATCCTAATAGCGGGTGTGCAGGGGTAAGGTTGCGATAAGGTATAGGCTTTCCAAGCAATCTACCATGCAACCTATCAGTTTCATTGCAAAAAGTAAAGCACTAGCATCTATGTGTATGCATGTCTAATAGGATTCTAAGAGGTTGGGTGGGACATGGCACCTGCTTGTTATAGATCCATAGTCATCCACATCCTGTTGATGCTCATGTCTCCCGCCTCCAACGGATCACCGGTTCGATCAACATCACCCTTGATGCAACTACCTCGACAAAGCGACAAACAAGGCAGAAAACAATCAATCCTTGACCAAGATCAAAACTAAAAGACAGCGAGACACAGAAAGAGCAGCTAACGACAAAAGACTTAGCCCTTGCGGTGGTTGTCCGCTTTCCTCGGGCTCAAAAGGAAACAAGAGTGGTTGTCTGCTAAGCATAAGCTCGAGTCACGACCCCGAAATAGCTACACTTTCCGGGTTGGTGGTGTCAACCTGTATGGCTTCAAGAGAAAAGGGCCTAGACTCTAACTTAACTTAAACATACACCACGACTTGCGGTCCTTCGATTCGGGGGTCATGGAAATTGACAGGAACCGAAAAGATTGCAAGCGGGAAGGGAAGGCAAACATAGTAGGGTTCGGCCTTTGTAGCCTTATACCCCACAAGTCACATCTAAAGAAAGAACAAATGACAACGCAAGATGCACGAGTTGTGAACAAGAGCGCACAATCCACGTCTTACTGGATAGACGGGGATTGATAAAAGAGGAACATTCTCCGCATTCTCTCGACCAACATGCCATGGGAACAGATGAGGTCAAAGGAATAGGGTGAAAGAGGAACATTCTCCGCATTCTCTCGACCAACATGCCATGGGAACAGATGAGGTCAAAGGAATAGGGACACTAGCTCATGGTTCCTCGAACTACACCTACTCGTAGGGAACCACGACCCGTGTGCACTAAAATAGCACAAGACAATCCCTCAAGCTCTAGCAGTGCGGTTGTCACCGCAAGAACCAAGGAAATGCTATGGTCTAGCATACAAGGCGGGTAGGAAAAAGAAAGAGAAGCAAAGGAGGTAGAGCCCAATGGTCATGGTGAGGAAACTCGTGGCAATGAGCTTCAGCTACAAGAGTTCGCTGAAGGTTCCACGATTGTCGTCCCCTCGTTCGTCTCTAGTGGACTAGGTCACAGAGGCTCGACTGGTGCAGGTAGAAAGCGCACCACTATCGAGTCCGCAATGGCCAAGTCCTAGGGTCGAATAAGAACACAACTGTCGTAGTCCCACGGGGACAACTAAACACGTGAGAAGGGATCATGCTTGGCGTTACGGCCACAGCGGGACGAACCCACGACCGAAACGACCAAATGCGTCGCTTCTCAACCGGCTCGAAGGCTCGGTCCACAGAGACAAACAAACACCTCCACACAAGATCAACACTGGAGTAGCACATTCCATAACAAGAGAGATAGATAGACCGGCACGAAGGCATGACACAGGCACATGCAGACATTGATAAATATCAAGTGTTGATGACAAGTGTGACATGTGTGATTAAGTATGAAATAAAAGAAGGGCTTGCCGACGTCGAGGACGGCATCGGTGGGTTTCACGGACTCGACCTTGAAGGGTAGATCGGCAACGGGTTGTCGTAAGAGTCGATGAACGTCTGGGATAGGCACAACAGGGACACACCCTCCTGCACAGAAAAGATCACGGCACGATGGCCGGACAGAACAGCAGTCGGGCAGGGAACGTCGACGCTCCGGCAACTGGTGCAGCGATCCACAACTTTCCTATGACAACAGACAAACTCGACACGACGGCCGGTCTCAGGCAAAGATCATGACAGGAGGGAAAAAGGCGAAGCCTTTGGGGCTGGTTGGCTCACCTGTGAAGGAGTTGGGTGGTCCTGCGGGTGACGAGTACTTGCTGCTGCTGCTGGCCGGAAGCTAGCTGCAGCTGGCCGGACAGTGCTGTAGCTTTGGCGGATGGCGCGGCAAGGCAGGGCTCCCCTGTGATAGTGAAAGGTAGCGGCACGAAGGCCGGATTCAGGCAATAGCCATAGCCACAAGAGGGAAAAGGTGGAGCTTTGGTGCTGGTAGCTCACCGGTGGTGGTTGGACGGGTTCGGTAGAAGCAGCACAACATCAACAACGGCAACTCGGCCCATGGTGGAGCCGGAGACGTGCAGCAGGACACGTCGGAGGTGTTGACGCTGATAGGGGCGAGGTCGATGGCGAAGTGGAGCTGCATAGCATGGTGCACAGCGCCACGGACATCGTGGAGGAGGCAGTTGGACGTGCCCACAGGTCCTCGGTGGGCGACGTCATGGCTGGCGGCACTGCTCGACGTGGCGGTGGACGGTTTGGCGTTGCACGGCAGAGTCCTCGGGCAACGTCGAGGTCGGAGCGGGCCGGTGCAGGGCGGGTCATCGGCGTGGTCGCGGCGTGATCGTGGCAGGCGCAGCCACGGTCGTGGTGACGACGCGACGCAGTCGGGGCAGGATGGCAGAGGCTCGGCCTTGGCTCGGTGGCGAGGCTTCCAGCGCGGCGTCGCGGTGTTGTCATGTCCGCGGCATCGGCGCGAAGCAGTTGTGCAGCAACAACGTTGCGGTCAGTGGCGTCAAGGTCGCCATGGTGCTGGTCCGGTGCGGCGTGGCTGGCTCAGCGATGAAGACGGGGTGCTCGGGGTCGGCGGCATCGTCGTGGCTGAGGCGAGCGGCAGCAGCCACCTGCGGTCCAGCGTCACGATGGCAGCGGTCGAGGACGACAAGCAATCGCCGGCTGCGGCCTTTCCGCCATGGCCGCAGAGGCGAAGTGGATGGCGGCGCGGAGGGGAAAGAGAAGGGAGAGGAGCGGCGGCTGAGGAGGGAAACGGGAGCAGAGGGCGTCGCGGCTACGGCTTAAGTAGTGCGGTGCTAGGGTTTCTGAGGGGAACCGTGCTCTGTGGACGGTGATCCTTAGCTTCTGTGCAACGGAGGGGGCACACGTCGTGCATCGGATGGCGGAGTGCAGAGGTCGCGGGCGGGTTCCAGGGCGTGGGTCGCGAGCGAGGTGGGGGCGTGTCACGTGGGCGTCGCGTGCAGACGCGCACAGCGCGCGGTCGGCTGGCGACAGCGGCCTGGGGAGAGGACCCGTTCCTAGGGTTCCTGGGGGTGGGGCGTGGCGGATCCGGGCCTTGCGGCTGGCTGGGCTGGCTGGGAGGGAGGGGGAGTGGGCCGATGCAAGTTGGTGGCCGACTGGGCCCGTGGCTGGATAGGGATAGGGCCCGAGTTGGCTTGGCTAGTTAGGCAAAAGGCTAGCTGGGCCAGCTAAATGAAATGGAGAAGGAGACTTAGGCTTTTCATTAAATACATTTGAATTCGGAAAAGATTCATATGGAATTCATGAAGGGAATTCAAATGATATTCAAGAGAAATTTGGGAGGAAAGGAACGACACAAGTTAATGGGGATTTTGGGAGAAACTTCAAAATGGTTGAGATAAATTTAAGGAGAGGAATTTTGTTATGGATTGAATTGGACTCAAGGTAGGATTTTGACCCAAGGATCTAGAGAGATTAATTAGAGAGTTGACAAGGATTTGTCATGGATTTGTGCACTCCAAAAATGAACAAAACTCAAATCCCGAGGGCAACTCAAGAATACGGAGCAACACCTACAACCATTTCTATATGTATGCCACGATTCATCGGTAACTCCCCTAGGGTTAGCTCGGTTTTACTTAGCAACTACATGCTCCACACATTTACAAGAAAAGTTTTTGAAAGTTCGGATTTTTGGTTGTTGGAAAAACCCGGGTTGTTACAGACTACCCTCCTTACAGGAATCTCGTCCCCGAGATTCAGGGTTACCACTCTGAAGGATGGCGCTTTCTTTGACTATGGTTGATAGCTTTTACCGAAGGTTCTATGGCATTAGTGCATCAGTTTTTTTAAAAAAGAAGCCTTTGAACAAGGGTTTAAAAGAAGCTTTTGAACAAGGGTTTAAGTGAAGCTCTTTCGGAGAATGGTTTTTAGAAAGAATGGCTTTTTAGAAAGCAGTTGCATAAACCCTTTGAACGGAGGAGGTTACTTTTATAAACAAGAGGGGTGAGAGCACTTTTGCATAATCGATTTTTTTAAGAAGGGGCATTTTCTAAAAGAGAATTTGAAAGCTTTTCAAATCAAGTTGAAACTTTCTTTTGAAACTGTCTTTTGTTTCAAAACCATGATATTTGGAAAACACGTTTCAAATATTGGTTGAAATATTTTTCACACACACCGGCATTTGTAAAACGGTTTCAAAAGTCATTTTGGGAAAACTCTTTTCTTTTAACTAAAGGTGACTTTGGAAATGGTTTTCATTTCAAAACAAAATTATTTTACGCAAGGTAGGGAAGCTAGTTAGAAAAGTTTTTGGTTGAAAACAAAATCCTTTTTGACGTAGTTTTTTTGAATTTGAAAAACCAAAACATTTTATCATTTCGCAAGGCATTTTAAAGGAGCTTGGGAAATTAGGTTTTCATGAATTCTCCCTTTTGAAATAATGCTATTTGAAGAAAACAACTTTTCTCAAAATTTTCAAGGACACACACAAAGGGGATTGAAACACTTTTTCAAACAACATTTTGAAATAGGAGCAAGGTTTTCAAAACATTTGAAATAGACCAAGAGTTTTGATGTTTAAGAAGACTTTTTTGAAAAATTCATTTGTTTAAAAAAACTATTTTTAAACAAAACACGGGTTTGTTTTGCAAAGCCTTGGGTTTTGAAATCTCTTTATCAAAAGAAGTCAGGGTGTTTGAATAGAGAGTTTTGAAATCCAAAACATCTTTTGTTTAAGTAAAACCTGTTTTTAAACCCGTGCTTTTGAAGTGGGGTTTTGAAATGCTCAACTTGAGATTATGGTGCTATGCGGGTACTACATAGCGTGGCCACAGTCAAGTACCACGATACCAGCATACACCCGGAAGCAAGCCATGTGGATGCATCACACATGGGCCCCAAGTCTCGTAGCGGCACTGTAGGTTATGATCACGGCACTTCACCATGTAATTGCCAACATTAACTCGACATCCCAAGAGAGAGGGGAGGAGGGTTTTAGAAAGGGAAAAGCCTTTATAAATTGTTTTGAAAGTAATTTTGGAAACAAATTTTAAATTGTGGTTTTGTAGATTTTACAAGGAAGAAGGTTACAACCTTAGGATTTTGAAATCAAATCAAACATTTTGAAATAGATTGTATTGATTTTTTTAAGCGTGAATCAAAATGATTTTCGAATTTTGGCAAAACTAGAACAAAAGCCCAAAGAGATTTCAAAAACACTTTAAATAGGTTTTCAATTTATAAATTCAAGACTTGTAAAAGGTTTTTGCTTTCCAAACCTGTTTTGAAATGAATTTTACAAGCATTAGGCCTTTTGAAAGGAAGGACTTAGAAATCAAAACATTTAATAAACTTTTCTAAATAGACTTTTTGGGCAAAAGATGTTTTGAAACAAGTGAGTACCTAGAGTCTGAAATCCTTTTAATGAAAATGTTTTGCAAATACTGAGACTTTTAAAGATGATTTGTTTTAAAATTTTGTTTCTATTGTTGAAGGTATTAGCTTTTCAAATAAAAACACACATTTTTTTAATGTTTTCAAATCAAATGGTTTGAAGTATGCTATTTATTTTGAAACGAAGTGTTGCTCTTTTTTTTCAAAAACTAGTTTTTGAAAATAATTTGAAAGCATTTCTTATTTTAAAGGGGAAGTTTTCGCAATCAAACTTGTTCTTTTTAATAAACATTTTTTCAAACAACCACTTTTGAAACTAGATTTTGAAAGCTCTTTTTAGTTTTACAAGCCTTTTTGAAAAAGGTTGCGGACAAAAATCTTTTTGCAAGTAATTTGTTTGAAATTCAGTTGCCAACCAATTTTGAAGGTTAGGCTAGTTTTGAAATAGACTTGGCTTGTAGGTGAAATCAAAAGCTTTTTAAAACAAAACCGAGCCGAGTGTCTTTAGTTTGAAAACATTTAGTTGATCCCAAAACAAAACTTTTGTTTTTGAGAAGTGATTTGTAAAACATTTTGAAAGGGAACCGATTTACAATCCATTTGGTTTAAAGTCTTTGAAATCGGATCGAGTTAAGAAAGGAACCAAAACTGCTTTCTTCTGAAAAAGGAAGGGGTTTCAAAGCGTTTTGAAATTGTTTTCTCTTTTGAAAAGGAGTCACTCTTTTTTAAAAACCTTTTAAAACGAAGAAGGAAATTCTTTTAAAATTTAGTTTAGTGAAAAAGTTGGAAGCATTTACTTTGGGAAAAAGGTTTAGCAAAAACCTAATGCATTGGGTTTGTTATTATCATTCATTTTTTTAACTCTGTTAGTCGGGATCACTTGTCTAGTCATATGACAGCTTTAGGTTTAGCCTGCTATATTATACGGTAACCGGAGTCTCACATACACAAAATAGTTTCTAAAGCCTACACTCAAACATTAAAATACAGTAGAAGCATAACAACACAAGATGCAGGCAATCAAACAACATTACAACCCCTATATGCATAGTGTTGACTTATGGCGACTCCTAAGCCTTTAAGTCTCACACATCTACCGATCTAGCGAGAGCGGTAAAGGGAAGGTTCTCTATAGGTCAACTTCCATCAAAGGGAGAGTCAGTTAGCATTAAGAATTCAAGGCGGAGAGAAAAACAAGTGTTAACACCTAGAATTGTTCATTAAACATGTTGGTTGGCTTCTAAACTAGTGTATGGTTCTAAAGGTCTCATCCTAGGGTCAAGTATGGCTCTGATACCAACTGTAACGATCCACGATTTCCTTGAAGGGAAATCCACAGATTACAACATAATGTGATAGTCCCAGGAATACCAAGCTATCACATTCTTATTATACAGTTGATACCACAGTCATACATCGTAGATTACAAGTTTACAAATATTACAACTTAGAGATTAACAACCTACTACAGCACGATACTAGCGGAAGACGCACGCGAGATGATATCAGAGTAGAAGCAACACACCAGCGGGTGAAGGCTCCTCCTTCACAGGAAACTTTGAGCGTAGGACAAGACCACCTAAACCTCCGGATCCTTGCTGTTGTCGTCGAAGATGGCATCCCAAACCTGCTAAATAACTTTTAGTACGATTTGTACTAGGCACTGGCTCCCACCCTATGCTTTTGCGTTCGCTTTGTGGAAAGTGGTATGCAAGGGGTGAAAGGTCCTAATCCAAGGCTAGAGGGGGGGGGGGTGAATAGCCTAAATCGAAAACTAAGAACAATCTCAACAATAAGTTAGATAGCAATAAGGTGAAACTCGACTTGCACTAGCCTACTAGGGGATGCAAAGCCACCTAACCACAAATTCTATCCTAATAAGCTCTAGGATCACACAATGCCTACTCAATTCTAGTAGCCCTCTAGGCACAACCTAATATACTAGGACAAGAATGAGTAAGGTAATGCAAAGATGAGAAAGGTGATTATACCACCGAGTAGAGAATTGATCCAATCGCAATGAGAGCTCCAAGAACACCAATCAATCCAATCAATGGGAGACAAGGTTGACACTTTATTTTTCTCCCGAGGTTCACTAGTTTGCCAACTAGTTATGTCCTCGTTGTGTTGGCTCACTCACTTGGAGGTTCACACGCTAATTGGCATCACACGCCAAACCCGTCACCGGGTGCCGCACAACCAACACAAGATGAGGGCACTCCAAGACACGCGCAATCCACTAGAGTTACCTTTGCGATCTCCCGCGGGGAAGGCACAAGAACCCCTTACAATCACCACTTGTGGTCGATGAAGCACAGTCACCAAGCTTCTCGAATCCACACCGCTGCTCCAACCGTCTAGGTGATGGCAATCACCAAGAGTAATAAGAAACTAGCAGCGGTATCAACTCCCAAGTGCCACTAAGATGAACTCACTTCATGCAATGCACTAGAACACTCAAATCTCTCAAATGGATGATTAATCAAGTGTGAGATGAGTGGGAGTGTGTGTCACAAGCTCACAAGAGTATGCAATAGCCAAATGTGCAAGGGAGACTCCTTGAACCAGCCACGCACCCTTTTATAGCCTCCTCAAAAATACTAGCCGTTATGCACATGGGGCTGCAGAAAACATGACCGTCGGACCACTTTCAGCACCGTCGGACCATAGCAACTGGTCCGACTCTTTGGTCCAAAGCCTCCTCCGTCTGCCACGCGTCGCGATGAGTTTGAATTCCGACCATTGGCGCGCAGCTCTGGGCACCGTCGGACCACCTCCATTGGTCCGGAGGACTGGTCCGACGCCTTGCCCTCAGCTTAAACTTGGAGTACAGTATGCACCTTAGCTTCGGACTACACCTTCGGACCACACCACCGGACTATGCAGACTAGTCCGGAGCTTCTTCAGTGCTTAGAACATTTCATGCAGGGAGCACCCATGCTTCGGACCACTCCATCGGACCTCACCATCGGACCATGCAATCTGGTCCGGAGGTCACTTTGACTTCTGCTTTGCTGTTTGACTGAGCCACCGGACCATTAGCCTATGGTCCGGAGCACTCTAGGACCTCTGGTCCGGAGCTTCTTTGCCTTGTAGCCAGTGCTAGAAGCAGGCCATCGGACCACCTCCTATGGTCCGGAGCTCTTCTGCAAACTGGTCCGGAGCTTCTTTCTTGGTCTGAATTCTCTTCTCTTTGCTTCCCTTGATCTCATTTGCCATCACCAAGTATTTCACTGACTTGTGCATGTGTGTTGGCATATTTTATCAAGTTTTACAAGGGTTGCTCATTAGGTTAGAATGCAATGCAATGATGATCAACCTAATGGCACTCAATAGTTATATCCACTAACTATTTTCCCCTCTTTATAGTACGGTTACTTATCCTAAATGTGATCACACCCACTAGGTTTCTTGATCACTCAAATGGAAAAGCCCTAGCTTATACCATTGCCTTGAATAGCTTAGGGTCTCCTTCTTCTCTCTTCTTCTCCAAGTGTGGAACCTTGATAGCTTTCTCCTTAGCCTCCTACTTGCTCCATCACTTGTCATCTTCACTTCACCATGGTGTACTAAACCTGCTCACAGTTAGAGCTAGGTTAGTACTTATGTTTCATCAATTACCCAAAACACTAGAGATCTTTCAATCTCCCCCTTTTTGGTAATCGATGACAACCCATATAAAATGATATGAAATATGATTTTGACTTCAACCCAAAATGATTGATACCACTTGGAAGATATGATCATGAAGGAAGGTGATCAATCATTTCTAAGTTGGTTTGATAGTGTTAACTCCCCCTACATGTGTGCACTTCTATGAATATAAATCAAGCTTTGCACACATGCTCAGATAGAACTTTTGGAGGGGTGAACAACTAGCAAACTATGATATGATGCTAAGGTTTTAAGAATAAACCTTTGAAGCGTGATACCAATCGAAGTGCGTCTTTTATTTCACCCTTAGCAACATGGTTAGCTCGATACCAATTGATAAACATACTAAACAAGAGAGGATATTTAGCTAACTTTCTATGCATGCTAGTGATCAATTATCAATCAAGGTTATAACTAAGCATGCACCACACAAGCATATTATTTTGAATGAAATACAGTGCAAGAAAGCATGTGTGAATGCACATTCAAATGCAACAACTTGTTCATAGGCTTGCTCCCCCTACTTGTGTGCTCAAAATTTTAATTTGTCACTTTTCAAAAACTCTTCTCCCCTTTGTCCTATCATTTGTCACTTTTCAAAAACTCTTCTTCCCCTTTGTCCTATCATTTTATATACATATTTTATATCACTTTCTCTCCCCCTTTGTCTCATATTACCATAAAGGTACTACTTGTTAAAGTTTTATCAAGTCAAATTAGAACAACAATGTGTGATTGTCAAATTAAGTTCACTCTAGATCACTTGTCCTATATATTTAACATGGTTTAAAGCATGGACAAGCTTGTTCACACATCTTGCAATGGTTATCTTATCCATGTTGGTTAAACATAAGAACAAATATTCTAGACTAAACATGTGAGGTTGCAAGCTTATCAACATGCCATATGTTACCACTAGATCAATCAAGTCATAGAAGCAATAGTGGTATCATATGTACATAGAAAACATTTGATTTTCATGAATGAGCCTAAATGAGTGATGTCTACATGTTCTACACAAGTCTAGCAAAGGATGAATGCATATGTCAATCAATTGTACCTTGCTTTCTTGTAGTAGAGGCATGTCATAAGTGGGGGTGCATCAACTCATGTTGGAGAAATACAAGATATTCAACTCATTCCTTAACTTGCAAAATCTCTTCTCATCAAGTGACTTGGTGAATATGTCGGCTAATTGATCATCGGTGCCCACATTGTCAATGTAAATGTCACCCTTTTGTGGATGATTTCTTATAAAATGGTGTCTCACATCTATGTGCTTTGTTCTAGAGTGTTGGATGGGATTTCTTGTAAGCTTTACCGCGCTTTCATTGTCACATAGCAAGGGAACCTTCTTGAATTTGATTCCATAATCATTCAAGGTGACCTTCATCCATAATAGTTGTGCACAACAACTCCCCGTGCTAATGTATTTGGCTTCAGCGGTAGAGAGTGCCACACTATTTTGCTTTTTGGATGACCATGAGACTAGTGATCTTCCTAATAGTTGACATGTTCCGCTAGTGCTCTTTCTATCAGTCTTGCATCCCGCATAGTCAGAGTCTGAATATCCAATCAATTCAAATCTTGACCCCTTGGGAAACCATAATCCAACATCTTGTGTGTGCTTCAAATATCTCAATACTCTCTTTGTGGCTTTCAAATGACTCTCTCTAGGAGATTCTTGAAATCTAGCACACATGCATACACTAAACATGACATCCGGTCTTGATGCGGTCACATAGAGTAGACTTCCAATCATTGACCGATATAGTGTTTTTTCAACCATCATGCCACTTGTGTCACTATCCAAGTGTCCATTAGTCCCCATAGGTATACTAATGCCTTTTGCATCTTCCAAGCCAAACTTCTTGATCATATCTTTGATGTACTTGCCTTGACTTACAACTGTACCATTCTTCATTTGCTTGATTTGAAGTCCAAGGAAGTAACTAAGTTCACCAATCATTGACATTTCAAATTCATTTGCCATCATCTCCCCAAACTCTTCACAAAAATCTTGATTTATAGACCCAAAGATAATGTCATCCACATAGATTTGCAAGACAAACAAGTCACTTCCAATCTTCTTTGTGAATAGGGTGGTGTCAACCAAACCAATCTTGAATCCCTTAGAGAGAAGAAAGCTTCTCAACCTCTCATACCATGCTCTAGGTGCTTGCTTCAATCCATAGAGAGCTTTCTTGAGCTTGAATACATGGTTGGGCTTCTTTATATCTTCAAATCCGGGTGGTTGCTCAACATATACTTCCTCATTGATGTACCCATTGAGAAAAACACTCTTCACATCCATTTGATAGAGCTTGATGTTGTGAGCACAATCATAGGCCAATAAGATTCTAATTGCCTCTAATCTTGCCACCGGTGCATAGGTTTCTCCAAAGTCAAGACCCTCCACTTGAGTGTACCATTGTGCCACTAGTCTTTCTTTGTTTCTCACCACTATTACATCTTGATCTTGCTTGTTCTTGAACACCCATTTTGTTCCAATCACATTATGATTCTTTGGTCTATCCACTAGATCCCAAACTTGATTTCTTGTGAAGTTGTTAAGTTCTTCATGCATAGCATTTATCCAATCCACATCCTTCAAAGCTTCATCAATCTTGGTTGGCTCAAATGATGAGACAAAAGAGTAATGCTCACAAAATGAAGCCAATCTTGATCTTGTTTGAACTCCACTTTGAATGCCACCAATTACTTGATCTAGAGGATGATCTCTTGCAATATTGGTAGGTTAAAGCACTTGCATGTGAGAATTTTGAGCATTCAGTTGAGATGATGACGGACTTGCTTGATCTTGATCTTGTACTTGAGCTTCACTAGTACTAGCTTGATATTGAGTTGGAGAGCCACTAGCCTCTACATTTGTAGGAATGGTCACTTGATCTTCATCTTCATCTTGGACTTGTCTTGGTCTAATATCACCAATATCCATATCTTTCATTGCATTGACCAACTTTTCACCTCTCACATCATCCAAGTTTTCTTATTCATCTTGAGAGCCTTGTGTTTCATCAAATTCCACATCATGCACTTCCTCAAGAATTCCACTAGATGAGTTCCAAACTCTATAAGCCTTGCTAGATGTGGAGTAACCAAGTAAGAATCCTTCATCACATTTCTTCTCACACTTGCTTAGCCTTGTAACCTTCTTCAAGATATAACACTTGCACCCAAACACTCTAAACTATGCAATATTTGGCTTTCTTCCATTCAAGAGTTCATATGGAGTCTTCTCAAGCATTCCATGACAATAGAGACAGTTGCTAGAGTAGAAAGCCATGTTGATAGCTTCGGCCCAAAAAGAATGACTAACATTGTATTCACTTAGCATTGATCTTGCCATGTCAATCAAGGTTATATTCTTCCTTTCAACTATCCCATTGGATTGAGGAGTGTACTTTGGAGAGAATTGATGGTTGATTCCAAAGTCATCACAAAGTTCATCCA
This sequence comes from Microstegium vimineum, assembly GCA_022036555.1. Taxonomy (NCBI): domain Eukaryota; kingdom Viridiplantae; phylum Streptophyta; class Magnoliopsida; order Poales; family Poaceae; genus Microstegium; species Microstegium vimineum. The sequence continues at coordinate 19,323,351 of CM039132.1, read as the reverse complement.
CTCTTGTGTTCTTGAACTCACTCCCATTGTCACTTCTTACTCTCTTGATAGTTGTTTCAAACTCATTTTGGCACCTCTTGACAAATGACTTGAAGATATCAAATGTGTCACTCTTGTCACTCAAGAAGAATACCCATGTGTATCTTGTGAAGTCATCAACTATCACAAATCCATACTTGTTTCCACCAATGCTTGCATATGTTGTTGGCCCAAAGAGATCCATGTGCAAGAGATCAAATGCTTTGCTTGTACTCATGATGCTCTTCTTTGGATGAGTGTTGCCAACTTGCTTTTCTGGCTTGACATGAGCTACATAGCTTGTCCTTCTCAAAGGTAACATCCTGCAAGCCCTTCACTAGGTCATGCTTGAGTAGCTTGTTCAATTGCTTCATGCCTACATGACCAAGCCTTCTATGCCACAATCAACCCATGCTAGATCTTGAGATGAGACATGTTGAGAGTTGGGTCTCACTAGCATTGAAATCCACTAGGTAGAGGTTTTCATACCGAAATCCCTTGAAGATCATGTTTGAACCATCTACACTAATGATTTCCACATCCTCCACTCCAAAGATGCACTTGAAACCGAGATCACACAATTGGGCAACCGACAATAGATTGAACTCAAGCCTTTCCACTAGAAGCACATTGCTAATGCTTAGATCATTGGAGATAGCAATCTTTCCAAGCCCTTTCATCTTGCCTTTGCCATTGTCACCAAATGTGATACTATCAAATCCATGGTCACTATCTTGGTTGATTGAGTTGAACATCCTTCCATCACCGGTGATGTGTTGAGTGCACCCACTATAAAGCACCCAATGCCTCCCTCCGGCTTTGTAATTGACCTACAAGGAAGATCAATTCTTTTTACGTACCCAAACTTGCTTGGGTCCTCCAAGGTTAGTTACCAAGGATTTTGGTACCCAAATGGACTTCTTAGTAGTCATCCATGGTGCACCAACAAACTTGGCATGAACTCTATTAGTACCCTTGGAAAGGACATAGAATGAATCAACTCTCATTGAGGATACATCTTGGTTGCCCTTCTTGTTCATGCAACTTTTCTCTAAGTGACCAACTTGCTTGCAACCCTTGCAATACCTACTAGTGTCCTTCACAAAACAAGTCTTGTGTGGGGCAAAAGCGGCCTTGGCTTTCTTGGGGGTATATCCCAATCCCTCTTTGTAGAGAGATGCTCTTTGGCTACCCAAGAACATAAGCAAGCGGTCCTCACCTCCATAAGCCTTAGCTAAGGAGTGATTGAGCTTTGTAACCTCCTTCTGGAGGGTTTCATTTTCCACCATTAGTGAGGCATCACAAGTGAAACCATCACTAGTAGATGAAGTAGGAGTGGAAGTAGTAGTGCTACAAGAGGGGTTAGTGGGAGCAACAATAATAGGAGTATAAAAGGATTCATCAAGAATATCACAAGTCACTCCCATGTCACATGTTTGAACAATCTCTTTCTTACTTTGATCTAAGAGAGAGGAATGAGCTCTTTCAAGCTTAGTGTGAGACTTCACTAGCTTCTCATGGGCTTCCATTAGTCTCTCATGAGATGCTACGGCCTCATCAAGGTTTTGCTCAAGAGCCACATTGGTCTTGCGCAATTCCTTGCATTCCTTCCTCTTTTTGTCAATATATTCCTTAGCTTGTTCAAGCATGTCCATGAGTTCCTCCTTGGAGGGCTCCTCATCCTCACTCTCGCTTTCACCCTCACTCTTATCATGAGAAAGTACCTTAGTGGACTTAGCCATGAAGCATGATGATGGAATGTCAAATAGAGAGATCTTGTTCCTCATTGCAATGCTTGCAAAGGCCTTCTTCTTGGTAGATGTCTTCTTTTCTTGATCATCATCTTCACCACAAGAAGAATCACTATCCCATGTCACTATGTGAGAATACCCCTTCTTCTTGTCAAAGGTGGGCTTCTTCTCTTTCTTGCCTTTCTTCTTGTGATCATCATCATCCTTGTCACTATCGTATGGACAATGAGCAATGAGATGATCAAAACTTCCACACTTGAAGCACTTCCTTGGTTCATCATAGTTCTTGGAGGAAGTCCTCTTCCTTCTTTCACCATAGCCCTTCTTCTTCATGAATCTTCCAAATTTCTTCACAAAGAGAGTCATCTCTTCCTCATCAACATCACTAGCACTTGAGTCTTCACTTTCACTAGATTCTTCAATCTTTCTCTTGCCCTTGCTCTTGTGTGATGAAGTGGCTTTGAATGCCAAGCTCTTCTTATTCTCATCCTTCTTGTCTTCCTTCTTCACATCTTCTTCCTTGTTGTCCCGGTAAGCATCTTAAGTCGTTACATCTCCCAAGACTTGATTGGGTGTCACGGTATTCAAACCACCTCTCACAATCAAGGTCACAAGAGTGTCAAACTGAGGAGGAAGTGTAACGATCTCGATTTTCCTCGAAGGGAAAATCCACAGATGTGAATTATAACACGATAGTCCCGAAGATCATCCCATCGCATTATCGAATTACAGACAATAATCATAGTCATACACGAATTTCTGAATTTAAGAGTACATTAATAAGTCTAAATTATTTATTACATCGCCACCTGGGCGGAATCACACGAGCACGTAGCAGAAAGAACAACGAAGGGAAGCGTAGATCTTCAGCATCTCCGACTTGAGCGCAGCATGAAACCCTACTCCTCCGGGTCGACGTCCTCAAACTCGTCCTCCGGCTCGTCAGCTGAATCCAAAATCTTTCATTATGATTTGTACTGGCCACTGGCTCCCACCCTATGCTTTGTGTATTGCTTTGTGGAAAGTGGTATGCAAGGGGTAGAGAAAAGAACCTATATCTGGCTATACGTTTTCCTATGCAGGTTCATTAATTAATTAAATAGTAATAAGCTGTATATCAAGTTTTAACACATACATCCATCCCATCCACACACATCTCACCACACACTCTCTAGGCGACAAGATGACTCCCTCTCGTCCTTGTCTCAGCGGCTCACAACCGGATTCTACAAAACCCAGGGGGAAGGAAAGAAAGGACTCATCTCTCTACAACAAGTGAGGCGTAGGCCATGAGATGTCCATAACCGGGACACGACTATACGTATAGATCAATCAACTCTGCAGAGTGTATACACCTGTACCCACAAGATCGCCATCATCAACGTTGCGCAACACCTAGGCCGATAACGGGCTGTCTCCTGATCCGGAACGACACCATCCTGCCACTCAGCCATGGGGCTCCCCGGCGCACCGGCTAACTGAGACTAGGAGACGCAACACCTGGCCAACGTGGTACTGTGCATCTAGGATGGTGTGGTCCCCATGACGGCACCACCCACCCTTATCACCTAACAAGCTGACAGTAATGGCATCGCCCAAACCGATCAACATCCGCACCCTGCCCATTCAGGGACGAGTGGTGTGCACGAAAGGCTCACGGTTCTGTTTTCCCTTGCTCTTCTAGATCCTAGGGGGATCAGATAGGTCATCTCCACAATCGGGGTACTCCCCCGTCCCATCACAGCACCTCTATCTCGGGGCTCGCCCCGGGATCTCCTCCAAAACACATGTACCCGCCACAGGTACCTCTCGTGGGGATGCCCAAGTCGCACCCCCGGCAAGACTCGTCTCCTGGACTCGTCGTAGAACCTGCCCGATCGACTCGACCCTCACCACACACCCAAGACACACGCCAAGATCTCCCCAATTGACATTATCACATTTTAGTGGCACACCGTGCCTAAACCACGCACAAGTAAGTCCTCTAAAAATCATCAATATAAAAGCATGAATAGAGCATGTGACATGGTAAATATAAGCGGTGTCTAGCCTATAAGTGGGTGTGCAGGTGAAAGGTTGCGACAAGGTAATGGTTTTGCAAGCAATCTACCATGCAACCTATTCAGAGCAAATGCATAAAGTAAAGCGCTAGCATTCTATTTAGTAACATGATATGTCTAGTAGGTTCTACGATGGTGGGTGGGATGTGGCACCTATCCAGTCGTCGCCGGCGTCCTCTGTGTAGTCTGGGTCCTCCTCCTCAGCTGTCGGCTTCTCCGGGTCTAAATCGTAGCAACAACCGCGACTTAGACAAAACTGGAGATAATCACGAAGAAGCAAATAGAGAACGAGAAGACCCGAATACACTCAAACACAAGCCTATGACCTAGGGTTTGATTTTTGAAAGATTTGGACACCAAGTTTGCATTTTTCCGAAATCATATGGATTTACTAGGAATATTCTAAGTTCAATTCACCAAATTTTAAGGGAAAAAGGGGGTGGGAAATGGGGCTTGGCCGGCTGAGTGGCTTCAGGCCTGGTGGCATGCTCGCGGGCTGCTGCAGGGTTCTGGCCTGCTCTCGGCTGGGCCACATTGGCGTAAAGGCCCACGCGCGGGGACCCCCTCCTTTCTCTCCCCTCTTTCTCCTTTGGGCCGGTTGGCACCGAAACCCAATCCTCCTCCTTCTCCTTCCCCTTCCCTTGGGCCGACCGAGCGCGAGAGCTCGCTCCACCTCCTTATGCTGGCCCGCGGGGCATTGGGGCTGGCTCACGGTGGACGAAGTCCACTAGACTTCCCCCCTTCCTTTCTTTCCCTGGTCCACGGTGGACCTCTCACCTGCCACTTCATCGCCTCTACTCTGCTCGGGCGTGGACAAGCCGAGTCGCATGCGCATGAGCATGGTGCTCTCGGCGCCGCTCTCCCTCATGCGCGGGCGCGTCAACACGTGCGGTTCCTCTGCGCTCTCGACTCCGTCTTCCCCTCCTACTGCTGTTATCCTCGCCCCTGGCGGTTTGGAGGATGGCTGCGGCGGCGTGCGAGGCGGGTCGGCGGTGCGCTGTGACGCAGCGAGGGCTCTGCGGTTGCGGCTGCAGCGCGCGGTCGGCGGAACGACTGCTTCGTGGCGAGGAGTGCGGGCAACGGCTCGGGGGCTCTTGGCTGGGCAGTGGGAGGCTAGGTGTGGCCGCGGCGGTGCGCGCTACGGTCCACCGCATCGGTGTGGCGAGGGTGACGGGTCTTCGGTGGTCAAGGCGCGGTGGGTACCTACGGTCACTCCTGGCTACGCGGCTGCGTGCGCGCGGAGGTGGCGAACCTCAACGGCTCCTTCCTGACGAGCGGGATAGCCGGAGTGTAGTGGAATAGGGGTGACACGGCGGTGCTCGCAGAGCTCGGCTGCGCCGCCGGGGCGAACGCAGCGGGCCCTGCTTTGTGCTTTCTGCTGGGCGCGAGGGTGTGTTTGGAGGTGCCCTGGGGTCGGTGGTGGTTACGGTGGAGATGGTAGAAGCTCGGCATACACGGTGCGGTGCGAACGTGACCTTGCCATGGCATGGCCCGGCCATGGCGACTACGACACGGCGCGACAAACATGGCTAGAGGCGAGGCAGCGGACTCAACGTGGGTGGCAGTGAGGGTGGCTAGCGGTGCGGTGGCGAGGCGAGGCCGTGATGGGTCGGTGCGGTGCCATGCAGAACCGCGACACCGGCGTAGACGACGGCGTGGCTCTCCCTCCGTTGGGCTCGGACGGCGTCACGCGGCGACCTTCCTCCTCCTCCTTCCTCCCTTCCTCTCCTTTTTGTGGTTTGGCGAGGCCACAAGTGTGGCGGCTGGGGTTGGGAAGGGCGCGGTGGTGAGGGAGCTCGGCCTTATATAGGCCGAGTCTGCCATGGCGAGCGGCGGACGGCGGGATTCGTTGCAGGGGGTACGTGGAGGGCAGATAGGGGGCCTCGGCTAGGGGTTAGGGGGAGCGGGGCGAGCTCAGCGCACTGCGGCGCGTCCAAATTTAAACGCCAGTCAAAAGCGGCTCTGCGGCGGCGTCACCACCGTGACGATGGCGGCATCATCGCAGGCGGTGTCAGCCGGCGTTTGGTGCGGAGCGGGGGCGGTTGCGGGGAAGGCGCAGAGTGCGGTTGCGGCTGCCATGTGGGGTTGCGCGGCAATGCATCTTCTTCCACGTCTAGCTACTGGGGACGGGCGCGGTGCGAGCTCTGCTCTGCTTCGCTGCCAAAGGGGAAAAGCAGAGAGGGGGTGGGGGAAAGGGATGACAGGCGGGCCCCGCTGGCCCACTCGTCAGCGAGGTTTGGGAGAGGGGAAAAGGGCGTGGGTGGCATTGGGCCTGCGCTCTGCTGGCCTGCTGCTGCTGCTGGTGGGCTTCACTGCTGGATGGGCTGCGCGGTGGAGCTGGGCTGCCTACGGGCTGGCTGGATCTGGAGCTGTTGTGCTGCTGGGTTGGTTGGCCTTTGGCCAAGCCCTTCTCCTTATTCCCTTTACTTTTTCTCTTTCATTTCCAAAGCTTAAACAAGTTGATTAGTTGATTAGCAAACAAAAGCCCCTAAAGATACAAATCAGGGTTAAGTTAATTAACATGATATGCAACTACAGTTAGCACTAATGGGTTCTACTTGTGCAATTAGGTAGGGTTTTCCAATATGAAAACACCAAATATGGGTTATCTAAGAAAAAATTTAAAAGGTTGTGATTTTCGTGTGTTTTGAAAACTCGGGTTGTTACAGTCCTCCCCCCTTATTCGAATCTCGTCCCGAGATTTAAAGCGGGACGTACCTTTTGAAGAGGTAGGGGTACAACAACCGGAGCTCAGACTCCTTCTCCCAAGTGGCTTCGCGTTCAGTGTGGTTGCTCCACTGAACCTTGCACATGGGTATGGTGGTGCTTCTAGTTTCTTTGGTGGCTCTATCAAGAATCAGAACCGGGTGTTCTTTGTACTCTAGAGTGTCTTGCAGATCGAGAACCTCAGAGGAGATCTGCTCACGGGGTAGCTTCAAGCACTTACGCAGCTGAGACACGTGGAACACTGGGTGCACTCCCGCGAGTTCTTCGGGTAGTTCCACCTTGTAGGCCAACTTGCCAACTTTTTGACATATGTGGTAAGGTCCCACATACCTTGGTGCTAGATTTCCTTTCACATGAAAACGGGAGGTGCTCCGAAGTGGCGACACCTTGAGGTACACGAAGTCCCCAACTTCAAACTCCAGATCCCGCCTTCTTTTATCAGCATAGCTCTTCTGTCGGCTCTGAGCAATCTTTAGATTTTCTCGCACTTGCGCGACTCCCTCTTCGGCATCCTTGATCTTTGCAGGGCCAAAGAAAGATCTTTCTCCAGGTTCAGACCACATCAGCGGGGTTATGCAAGGTCTCCCATATAGAGCCTCAAACGGAGACATCTTGAGACTAGCCTGAAAGTTGTTGTTGTAGGAGAACTCTGCATGTGGCAAGCATTTCTCCCAGTCCGAGTCATACTTCAGGACACAAGCTCGGAGCATGTCCTCCAGGATCTGGTTCACCCTTTCTGTCTGACCATCAGTCTGAGGTTGGTAAGCCGTGCTATAGTCTAGACGGGTACCAATAGCCTTATGGAGCGATTTCCAAAACCAAGACACGAACTAGGTACCTCTATCGGACACGATGTTGGTAGGTGCCCCATGCAGTCGTAAGATGTTCTCAATGTAGAGGTCCACCAACTTATCAGACGATTAGTCGGCCCTGACTGCCACAAAGTGTGCTACCTTGGTCAGATGATCGACGATCACCCATATGGAGTTATGCCCTTTTGGGG